>PVKB01005093.1:0-46181 GCA_004027205.1 Ctenodactylus gundi | reverse complement strand
CCTCCCCTCCCTTCCCTTCCCCTTCCCTCCCTTCCCCTCCTGTCCTCTTCTCTGGGCTCTCTCTCTCTCCCCCTCTAAGTTGGTAACAGACTTTCCAGAAGTTTGTTTTTGTTGCTCCTTAAGTTCATGCAAAAGAATCAATTTTCAGTTTTGCTGATCCTTTGTTTATATTTTTGTTTTATTTTGTGCTATATCTTCATTTTCTTCAATGTTTGTGTCTTTTCTGTTATTTTTAAAAATAGAACTTAGTGCACTAATATTTTTAATATTTTGTAAAATTATTATCACTGATTAAAACCTCTATCATTAACAGGACATCCTAACTTAGTTAACTATTCATAAGGTTTTTGTTGTTCAGTTCCTAAAATCTTCTCATTTTCGTTATTTCTCCCCTGAGCCATGAATTACTAAGAAGTTAATAAGTTTTCAAGCTTAGGGATATTGTGGCTATTTTTAACATGCTCTGTACTTTATAAAGTCTTTGTTTTTTCTTGAGACTTACTTTGTGACCTAAAGAGAAGGTTGTACTTATCTTTAATGCTCTGTGTGTGTGTGTGTGTGTGTGTGTGTGTGTTGGGATAGAATTCCTTCTTAATATTATAAAGTTTAAACCTTCCATAACCTACCTTTTTTTAAATTACTATTTAATAGAATTGGCAATCACTCAGAACTGCTGTCCCTTGAAAGAAACACATGAGGGGCATTGAACCCAGGAGCTTCTCACTGAGCTTACACCTCCAGCACCCTTGTTTTTTTGTATTTTGAGACAAGATTTCACTAAATCTCTGTTACCCAGGCCCGGCTTGAATTTGCAAGCCTCCTGCTTCAGTCTCCCAGAGTGTTAGAGTTAAGGTATGGTACCTCACACCTAGCTAATAAGTGTTTTTAAATTTCTTATGATTGTCAATTAGTCAATCTCTTTCTTTCCAATATCCATGTTGCTTCATGTAACTTAAAGTTATATTGTGAGATACCTAAAAATTGAGTATCAGTAATGTAGTTCTGATAATACCTTTATTATGTAACAGTCTTAATTTTTCATTTTTTTCAAACATCTATTTGGTCTGATATTTATATTTTAGTAATTTTCAGATATTTTTCCCTGCCAAGTTACTGTGTGTTTTATTTTAATGGCTATGCTTTCTTAACTATTTTTTCATCTTTAAAACCTTCTCTTGTAGTAAATAATTTTTCTGTACCTTTCTTTTTCCTCTACTGTGGAAGAAGTTGTGCCTTTTTTATTCTTTGAATGATTATCTTTAATGTTTTTATTGAAGGCTACTTATAAACACTAGGTCTGTATGTTTCTTGATAGTTAAAATATTGAATTTACTCCTTGATTATCCCACACCAAAATAGAGAACATTTCTCTCAACCCAGAAGGGTTTCCTTGTTCTCTTCTCAAAATAGTACCTTTCTCAATGGGTACTCACTTTTCTGATGTAACATCAACAGCCAATTAGTTCTGCCTGTGTTTTAGAACTTCATATAAATATTGTCCTATGTAATAAACTTTTCTATGTTTTTTTCTATGCCACTGACCATATTTTAGAGATCTGCCCATGTATTATACCATTAGTCCACTCTTTTTAGTTTTCAGTGTTCCACAGTTTTTCATCTTCCTTTTGAGAGATGTTTCCACATTAGGATTTTTATTTCCTCCACTTTCCACAGTGCCCATCCCTCCAAGCCCCCATCCAGTAGGCCCAATAGTTCTCCTGGTCTAGACCCAAAAATAGAATTCATCTCATACCTATTGCGATACTGCTATTACCTTCAATTGTCAACACTTCTATATCATGTATATACAGATAGTTTGTCATTGTCTCCTGCTTCTTGACACTGAGCTCCTAAAATCCTTGGCATTTTCTCAAAAGAATGTCCTTTGTTATTCATAATGAGTGTTAGCCAGCCAGTGTTTATGCTAATAAAGTGACTACTGCTGGAGCCCCAGATATCTTCAGGAAGGGAACTGTTCACCTTAGAATCAAACCTAGTGATTAGATGGTTAGAACTTTCATATTCCACCAAATTATCAGGAGGGGAAAGTCACTGGAGATTGAACTATTAATTCCTGAATGGTGTGTGTGTTTGTGTGAAATTTTTTGTTTTTTAGTTTAAGGGATCTGTTGGATAGACTAATTTGAGAATATACCAGGAACACTAATATAGTAGTGTTTCATATGAATTTTTACCAGAAAGAATGAAAGTAATATTAGAGTTTTAGTCATGAAACATATATTTTGCAGAAGTTTAAAAAGAGGGTATAACTCCCATTTTCTTTAATAACGCTTTAACCTGTTCTCCTGGTGAGTTTATCCCAACTTGAGGAATATATTGAGAATCTGAAAAAGCCTGACTTCCAGGAGCAGTGGATCATGAGTCAGGCTATAATATAATATAGTTACCCTGTAATATAATAAGAACTATATATTTTTTTCTTTCATTTTTAAAGCTTCCAGAGTCCTTGAAGATTCCTGAGTGATAGGACTCACTTTTGTAAAGAGAAAGCAATTGTTTTGACAGAATGGTTAGAAATTTGAGCCCACCTGGGCAATTTAGACTTTCAGACCTGGGAGAGGCACTAGGAGTTAAGTTTAATCACCAATGGAAAATGGTTGGTCATTATGTAGTGAAAATTCATGGAAGAATTAAGAGCTGTGGTGCTCAGGGAATGTCTAGGTTAGTGAACACATGGATGTGCTGGGATGATGGTGTGCCTAAAGAGGGCTTAGAAACTATGAGCCCCCAATATTCCTTCATCAGACTGTTTATTTGTATCCTTTATAATAACTGTAATCATAAATTCAGCACTTCCTGCATTTTCTTAAGTGAGTCTAGTAAATTATCAAATCTGGGAAGGTTGGGGGAGTGCCCAAATTTCAACTGTCTGACACTGACTATGTATGTAATTTGTAGTTGTGCCACCAACTACCAGGAATTGGAGAAGGCCACACGGTTTAAGGGCCTTCACTTCAGATGCCAGCTGCAAATGGGGTCTCCTGGTTACTTGTGCTGTTGCCAGGTCAACTGCATATATAATACATATGATCTTCATGAGTTCTGACAGTTATGGTTCAGACCACTAATTTTGAAAAACTTTTTCATAAAATTACAATTGTTATACTTTAATAATTTAAATATTATATTTTAATAGAATACTACATTAAATAGTTTTATATCTGTGTGTTTTTACACATAATGGTCAGAGGGCTGTGAATGTGACCCTGCGTATGTGAATGACTTTCATTTCTTTTACCACTAGCAGCAACAAACTATAGTGGATATGAATAAGGAACAAAGGTGTAAATACTGGTTAAAAAGGAAGAGTATACATAAGAAGCAAGAACAAGACAAAAAGGGGACATTCTCTATTGAATCTGTCATTGGTCACACTAGTACCCAGTGTCCTTGAAAAGAGTAACTGGGAGGGGGGTACCCTAAATTGAATTTAGGGGCAGAGCAACTCTGAAATGAAGAAATGTATCTGCCTTCAAAGAATAGAGCTCAAATTTCAAGAAAGGGAAAGAAGACTCAGCCCTACTCTTTTAGTGACTCTCTCATGCTGTGGCAAAATACCTTACATCCACTACTTAATGGAGGAAATATTTGTTCAGGTCACAGTTTCAGAAGGTCTCATACAGACCATTCACAGGTAGCTGGCAAAACTTGGAAGCACATGGTAGAGGCTGGAGAGCTTCCTGTCCCCCACCCATTGCATACTGAAAGCCAAGTGAGGTAAGAGCCCAGTAAATCTCTGGAGACCCAGGCAATATCAGAGCTTTTTCAGGAAAACGCTGTAATGATGTTTCTCCATCTTTCCCTTATTTAGTTCAAGCTGGCAGTTGGGCGTGCCGCAACCAGGGTAGGTGCCTCTCCCTCACTTCCTGACCCACAGCTCAATAACACAAACCTGAAAGCTCTGCCCTGGGCAACCTCCAGTCTCAACAAGCTGACACCATCCTTTCAGGTTAAGCCCCAAGTATCCGTCCCTCCCAGAGAGGCCCCACTTCCCAACAGTACATAGTTCCATAGGTATCCCACTACCTCCAAATACATGAAGCTTTTGGGGGACACTCCAGATATAAACCATAACATGTACCCTCAAAACATCAATCAATCAAAAAAAAAAAAAAAAAGTCCACAGAGGGCTTTGTCCTGACTTAGAAGAGTTGGAAAACATAAGAAATAGTCCTGCAGGTCCCTTTCTGCACAGGGCAGAAATCTCTAGAATGGCTGAATGAGACTATTTCGAGCTAGGAAGGTCAGAGAAATTTTGCTGGAAGCAGCCCCAAGTCCTGGGACCCTGTTTTCGGTTTCTTCAGAGCCTGCATTCTGGTTCAACAGTTCAGTTATGTGGAAGAGCTAGCTAGTAGGTCCAAGTTCCTTGACAGAGAGAGACCTTCCCAGTCTGGATCATGGGCACCCCTTTCTTCTTAATTAAAAAATTGTGGTAAAGAAGAACATAAATTTGCCATCTTTTCAAGTGTGTACTCCAGAAGTGTTAAGTACGTCTACATTGTCTGTGACCAATCTTAAGAACTGTGCATTGTGAAGAACACGAAGAGTTGCCCATCAGCTCCCCATTCAGCCTCACCCGTTCCCAACCTCGGGCACTGAACAATCTACTCTCTGCCTCTCTGAAGTTGATACTAGACATCTTCTCATTTATTCAAGCAATGTGAACTAAAATCTAGTCTTTCGAAATGTTTTCCTTAATTGACACATATTTATGGAATGCATCTCTGCCTGTCTGTCTTTAGGAGAGGGACGTCTGAGTTTGGCACCTCAGGGCCAGTGCTGCGCTGTGCCCAGCAGGCAGAGGAGTGCAGAGTTCAGAGGAATGCAGGCTCCAAGCGCTGTCCCGGTTCCTATTTTCTCTAGCGGTGGGAACTAGGGTTGGGGGGGGTCGGTCCCTCCCTTTCTCACTGGCTTCCCTGCCCACATCAGTCACCCCGGGCAGGGTTCCAAGATGGCTGGGCCAGGACCACAGAGGTTCAGGGAGCAGAGAAGCACGCACCGCTGTGCTGTGAGGCAAAGCACACATGCCCGCCCGCCCACCCTCCCTCCCTCGGGCCGGCAGGACTGCGGGCTTTTTTACTGCTGGAGCTGAGGGAAGCCAAACCTACTCTCTGTCCTCTTTGCACCAGGTTGCAGCTGCTCCTGCAAGACCCTCCACATGGTCTCCTTTCCAGGTCCTGTCCAAAGACCTGAAGGTCATTCACCACCCTCAATTAAAATAATCTGAAAAACCAATTAAAGGCTGAGGGAGCCCTGTTAAGGAATCCCAGGATGCCAGGTGGATGTGGAGACTGCAATTCCATTAGTGTCCAGAGAAGGGCATTGAAGGACCATGTTCCAATCAGTAGGAGTTGGCAGACATCCCAAGGTAAGATCTACCTGTGGTGAGGCTGCTGGGAAGGTGGCAAGTAGCAGACACTCCTAGCAGGATTTGGAATGTTTGCTTCCATTCACTTCTTCATTATTGAGTGAGCACCCTCACTACTGTGAGCGTGAGAACCACTGTCCCTTATCTCAGTGAACTTTCTCAGCAAGGGAGACAGATGATGCAGAAATAATTATCTGTGAGAAGGAGGAATAAAGGAAACGTATGTTTTGTTAGAAAGGCGGAGTGATGGTGGTACTTAAAACAGACAGCTCAGCTCGTTGGAGGAGGTGATACTTAAACTGCAGGGTAAAGGGTAATCCAGAGCCCCTCTGTGAAGAAGTGCGAAAGGAAAGGAGCCCAGGGGGCAGAAAGGACCAGCATTGCAAAGGTCAGAGTGGTGAAAACCTTGGAGAATTCGAAGAATTGAAGTGAGAGGGGAGTGTGACATATTGGAATGTCCAGGCAAGTTAGGCAGCTGTTTTCCTCTAAAAGTATTTTATTAGTGTATATTTGCAAGACATAATAATTACATTCAGCTTGAGGAATTGGTACATATACATGTCACATCCTGAGCATTTGTATTTCCCTTCTCCTTCCCCTTCTCACTGTTAGCTGATTTGTCTCTGTGCCAGGTTCACGTTCCAGAAAGTTGAAGAACAAAGTCCTGGACAAAGGAGGCCAAGATGTAAGGAAGGTATTTTATTTAGGAAAAACAGAGCGATAGAAGCTTTCACAAACCAGAAGGGTTTGTGAAATGCATAGCTGATGGGGCTCTTTGTCCAGGTTTTTTACATGCTAGTTGAATAACAGACTAATTTTAGTCAACTGAGGTCTTCCATGCTTAAGGCCGTGATAGCCAGGGGAGCCCCAACTCCCAGGTGCAGGCTGGTACTGGTCTGTGACCTTGGACTGACCGGCAAAAGGCATAGCTGAGCAGGAGGTGAGCAGCTAGCACAGCTGACTGATGCCAACTATCTTTAGGTTCTAACGATGTTGTTCTTCTGTGATATGCACCATTTCAAAGCCACATCTCAGCGACCTACTATGTAACAAGTCACTGCCCCTACTCCTGCCAGGTCCATAGGAGAATAGTCTTCAACAGACCCCTGGTGTCAGAAAGGTAGAGGACCACTGCCCGTGATTATTTACTAAACATAAGCAGTTCTAGGCAGTGGTAAGCTGCAAGATCTCTCAGGGACTATGAGTCATGAGTTACAGCTAGATGTTATCTTGCATTCCTGTAAATTCTCCATTCTGGGGGTCCCCTGGTCCCTCACTGCCTAAATGTCCATTACCTCCTGTATCCCAATCCTGTCACCATCCATGCTCCTTTGCCCCTTCTCAGGGGGGTCTTCCCCCTTTTTGAGTAAGGAGAATTTGGTCCAGCTCTAACATCACACCATCTTTCTTTATTTCAATGAAAATTAAACATCTACTATATCACAGAAACCGTATAAAGTATTACAGGAGATGAGTTACCTGGACTCCCACTTTCACGTTCTTTTTAGACTTCCCAAGGAGTTGGGGAAGCAGGGTCTTTGGAGGCCCTAGTTAGAAATTTCTCAGCCATGTGAGCTGGTCACTTCCCTTTTCAGCTCTCTAGTTACTCAAGCAACAGTGGTATGGTGACAGAAATTAAATACTAATACTAGGCACCACAGGGGCACACATTAAAATACTGCAGTTTCTTTTGAAGAAAGCTCAGTTCCTGCTGCTACACATGTGCCGAGAGAGAGCTTTGAGTTGCTAGCACCTTTCACCCTCAGGATAGATACTGATCGACTGTGCCTCTCTTGTGGGAGATATTGAGGTAGCTTTTCCAATCGCAGAATTGTTCTGGCATGGTAGGAGTCTAGATTTTGATTAGTCCCATAAAGTGTACCAGAAGCTTGGAGAGATCCTACCCATGTGGTTGGCTGTTTTGTGGTACTGAGAATTGAACACAGGGCATTTGACTGGAACTACACCCCTAGCTCATTTTATTTTCAGTGTCTGCCTAGCAAGTTGCCCAGGCTACACATCCATCAGCCTAGCTCTTCCATGTGGTCTTCACTAGTCCTAGCCTCCCATGAACTGTGTAGGGTGAGTTGTTCCCTGTGGGTGGCAAGGGTGCCGTGTGAAAGGAGCATAGGTGTTCTGCTGCCATTTTTATGGTAACCCCAGGCTACCTTTCCTAAGCAGCATGGCTGTCCCAAAAATCAGCCTAATACCCCCATTCTACTGCTTTTGCCAAGTAGCAGCAGTTATTGTTTAACATTAGATTTCTCAAGTTTGCCATTTTTTCCCCTAATACTATCTCTAGCCTTGCCATATTTGCCCAGGGGGTACTATACCAATGTGATATTGTGCCCTGCTTCCTGGCACAGAATTTGTAAGATCTCTGGAAACTCTGAAGTGCAAATTATCATTTTATCCTATTTAAATGACCAGTGGCTCCTGGATTACCTCAGGATAGGGACTGGTGGCCAAGAGCAGCAACCACAGGATTATTAGAGTTGGAATCTTCACCCCTACCCACCCCCAATCTCCAGTGGAGGGAGGGAGGTTTTAGGTTGAACTGATCACCAGTGGCCAGTGATTTAGTCAGTCATGCCTACCTATTTATGCTTGCATAAAAAAACACAAAACAATGTTCAGAGTTACCCAGTTGAACACATCCATGTGCTGAAAATGTGGGATGTCCAACTGCACCAACAGAAGCCTTCCAAACCTTGCCATGTGTCTTTCATGTAGCTGCTCATGTGTATTCTTTGTACTGTATTTTACAAGGAATAAATGTAAGTAAAGTCTGTTTCTAAATTCTGAGCCATATGCAAATTACCAAACCCATACAGAGACTGGAAACAGATTTATAGCCAGGCATTCAGCACTACAGGTCACAACCTGGAGCTTGCAGTTAGCACAGGAAGTAGAAGCGAGGTATCCTTAGGCACTGAACTCTTAACTTGTGGAACCTGATGCTCTCTCAGGACAGTGTATGAATTAAACTAGAACACCAGCTCGTATCAGAAATTTGTATGGGCATAACCTATATTTAGGTGACCAGAACTGTGTTGACTGTTTTCTTTTCCCTTAACACCACTTACAAGGAGAAAAACAAAAGATGGAATTTGGGGTGAAGTAAAGATAGCACCAAATTCTGAGTCTACCCCCATCAAGAATTAACTGCCCTTGCATTTGGGTTGTCCTTGACTATTTTCACCACACACCAAAGAGATACCTGTCTAGGTCTTTCTCCCATTTTTAGTGTTGGGTAATCAAACCCAAGCCTTGCATATGCTAAGCAAGTGCCCTACCACTGGAACCGAGCCCTGGGCCAAGCTTTTAAGAGAACTGGCAACTTAACACTTGGCCCTCATAACCTTTAAGCTCCCACTCAAGAAATCCATCATCCCTGCTAGAAAGACGTAGATGGTTCATAGAATAGAACATCTGTAATCACCCTGTGAGCCATCCTAAGATGCCTAATATGTGCATAAAAGTTACCTTGGAGCCTCCAGAGCAACCTGGATACCAGATGAATACCACTCAAGGGACACCAAGTGGTACCATGTGGAGTGTCAGAGATGCTCAACTGAGCCCTCACTGGCCTGTAATTTACCAAATCATAAAATTTAATGAAAATATTATTAAATTAAGCCACTAAGTTCTAGATGTTTTACTATGCATCTTTAAATAACCAGAATTGTCTTTCACAGAAAATTTTATTATGCCATCTTTTTGCCAAGTGGAAGAACACATTTTTAGCACTAACCCCAATAAACTCATATACCCTTGAAGAAAATTAAGCCACCCCTTTTTACAGTACACTTCAGGGAAGTGTTCATTACAGAAAAGGGCTCTCATTTCAACTGAACCTAATGATTCTCAAATATTAATGTTCTTTAAATTTTTCTGGGAAATTGTTTAAAATGGTCATTTCTAAGGCCGTTCACCCAGATATTTTTATTGAGTCTGGTGTGAAGCTCTGAATCCTGCATTTTAAGACAAGACACCTCAGTGATTTTGACACCTGTGGTCCCAGGAACACACATAAGATTGCACACATTCAGTAGGATGGGTCAAAGATGGAGAGGCCATGAACTGAGCTGTGGTAGGAAAATGAGAAGGAACCAAGGCTCCTAGGTCATTGCTGGGCCTATCCTCAAGACTCCAGGCTTCTCCTCTAATTTAAGATGAGATCTCTGTCATCTGCTCGCTCTCTCTTTCTCTCTCCCCCCCCCCCCCCCTTTCTGTGTAGCTTTCAGGTTGTCAACTCCTAAGTAGAATGGATGTTTTACAGAGAAGGGATTAATCTGTATAAGAAACGTGAAGCATAGTATCTAATAACTAAGAAATCCTTGTCATTGATTTTTATTAAAGGAGTGGTGGGTTCTTCCCATTAGAAACACTTCCACCAGACCCATTTGTTATCCTTGTAAGTGGGCTTTATAACTAGGTTTGGATTGCTCACTCCCACGGCTTCCAGCAGCTTCTGGGCTTCTGCATCGAAGGCATCTTTGCACAACCTGAGAAAACAGAAGGGAACATCTCTTTTCCTTATGATTTACCAGCAGCCCTTCACTTACTCTATAAAAGATTTCAGAAGGAAAAATCCCTGTCTACTAAATTAACATGAATGGCTTGTGGGAATGATACAGTGAGAGGTATAGTAAAGGAGACACAGCAGTAAAAGATGAATGGAATACAGAATAGAAAATTAAAGTTTCTTGAAGAGCCTTTCATTCAAATTAAGTAGTACTACTAACATTAATGATGAAAACAGTGAAGAGTCATTGTTTATCATGCTAGGCACTGTTGCGAGTAGTTGGCGTCTGTGAATCAGCAGTCTCACAATAACCCTATGAGTAGATTTTGTCATTTCATCTCTTTTACAAATAAAGCCAAAACACAGAAAGATTAGTGGAGTAGCCTAAATATTTAGTAAGAATTAAGAATAGAATACAAACTCAGGGGTGTGTGTGTGTGGGGGGCAGGTTTAGCTCCAGAGTACTAAACTCTTATTACTGTGTTGTATTATGTATTTAAAAATTAAGTACTTTGGGATTCTCAAGGGCATATAATCAAGTTGATTCTGTGGTCTATTAAAAAATGAATGGTTCGCCCAAGTTCTTCATTTCAGGAAATTATACCTGAGAAGCAACTTAGGACTTACCCTAGAACTTGTAGTTTGCATTCTTGAAACCTCAAGACTTCACAGAGACTCCTAAGTCCTTCCCGCCCTAAATTATTCTGGGTCAGGTTCATTTTTATCAGTCTTTCATTGCTAAGGAGAACAGAAGAGAGATCCTTACACGAGACAGAGGTCAAACCACAGTAGTCCAACCTGCAAGGAAGAAAATGACTTCATTGTATAACAGAGCAACACATGAGACCTGTGAGGCGACAGTGGAGGATAACTCCAGAACCTTAAAAAATAAACACAGGGTAAACTCAATACGTACTACAGGTACTTACATTGTTATTAAATAGTTATAGGCTGAACATAGCCCTTCTTAAATCTTAAATTACAAGCTCCTAATTATAATTCAGGAATAATTATGCAAACACTATCAAATATAGTGAAGCAGCAGAACCCTTGAACTAAGGATCATTTACTGTAGCAACGTAAGTACATTTCGGAAACTCGGTACAAAGTGTTGAAAAAGCAAGCAATATAATGATGCTTCTAGCACCATAGCACTTATTCAAATAAAAACTCATATGCCAAAAAATTACATTTGTAATTACAAAGATAAAGTTCAATGGCATATTTCAGTTAGACTAAATCAGTTCCTACAGATAAGAAGGAAAACAGCTAATATAGGTTGATTGACAAGCCAGTCAATCAAGAGACCTTGCACAGTCTAATAACTGTGTAATACAAGAACTAAGGAAGTATGCTAAACTCAGGCTTCTGAACCTGAAGGTCTCCCAACCAGATGATTTAATTTTTCACCTTGTACTTACCTAGCCATTGTACAATTGAGAAGCTATATTAGATGTGGAGCATATAAAACTTTTAAAGTCATTGCTCACAGGGAACTTGGGTTAATGTCAAAAAGAGATAGTCACACTACTTTATGGCACAAGACACATAAATATTGTACGAAGTGTGCTAGGCCAAAAAGCATTGTAAAACAAAAGAGTCATCAATAATTCATCGGGTAAGAATCACTTTAAATTTGCAATCAGTAATAACAATTTCAAATTACAGAAAACAAATTAAGCACTGCAAAATGATTGACAGAATATAATGGACATTTTTAACTTTGGTTACAGTGATTCACTGTATTATCTGGCAAAAAAAAAAGCCTTAAAATGTAGATAGTTGGAACAGAATCATAACTAACTGATATAGAATAATATGTTAGTCTGTTTTGTGTTGCTATGACAGAGTACTCCGTGCTAGATAATGTGTAAGGGAAGATTTAGCTCATAATTTTGGAGGTCAAAAAACAAGGTGCTACTACCTATCCAGCTCTACTGCTACATCACAGCATGGCAGATGCATCATGCTTTTGTCTCTTCCCTGATCCCTCTGGGCTGAGGGCCTGGGTGCAGGTATGTTTATTTGTAGTCCATAGGAGAGGATTTTGTAGCAAGAGTAGCAGCAATACTTAGGAAAGAACACTTCAGAATGTGGGAATTGCAAAGAATCTAAAGAGCAAGTAATACTCTTATCTTTTCCCAGGATCCAACACTGTAGAATGGCAAAAAAAAAAAAAAAAAAAAAAGTTATGCAGAAAGAGTTAAGCAAAAGCTGCAATGTTGCACAGTGGTAGAGGTCTTATCTAGCACGCCCAAGGCCCTGGATTCAATATCCAGTATTGTAAAAATCCAGAAGCTGTGGGTTGCAATCCCACCAGTTGCCCAGTTTGTCATGTCTATACACATTCTGCAGAAACAGAACATTTCAGATGGACAAAACAGGTCCTGAGTTCTATGCCTGATGTCAGGACCCTCGTGTGTACAATTAAAGCAACCAGCACAACCTCATTTCGTTTTGGTTGATACAAATTATAATACCTGTCCTGATGCCATGGCAGTCTTGGATTGTACTATGTCTAATGAGGTGACTAGCTACTAGTGACATTATTTCCCTAGTTTAATAATTAATGGTGACTGAAACCAAATACGGTAACATCTCAAATTAAGAGTGCTCTCCTTTGGATTCTATCTTTGCATGTGGGAAACGTTGCACCACTGAGTATCTCTTTACAAAGGACGTGGGTTGCTTTGGGGGCCATATTTTTCTTCTATGATCATTTATATGATCAGCATGTTATTCTTATGATTGTTACAGACAAGAGACCAGTTCGTTCCTTCTTCAGACTTAGTTGGCTGTGTTTAGGATGATAGTGCCATAGCTGAAATTGTAAACACCACACATTGGCGATCCTCTGTGTTTGGAGGCTTACTGATCATGGTATTAATTAAATGGCCTATGAGACTAATTAAACAGATGTAGTCCCAGCCTCTTGGTCATGGTGGACAGAGTGAACAAGGAAAGTGACATGTTCATGTGAAAATGCAACAGATTTCAAAGCTATACTGTGTGGAAACAAGAGGTATTATGTATTATTGGGAAACATACTATGAATCTTCATGAATTATGTGTTTATATTTTAAAAAATCAGGGCTCTGACAATACTCTTGGACCATCTCCCAGGGCTATATATTGCAACGAAAACCTGAAATCTAATCTCCCTCCAGGACAAAGAGCAAGCTTACCACTTGTTACACAGTGGCATATTCAGGCATCCATTTGGGCCCTGTGAATCTTGGGAACAAATAAAACTTACACAGATATGCTGTGTTCATGCTCTTGCTGTGCTTCAAGTCTTGAAATTCATTGTCTCTGTTAGGAGTCTTGTAATATCTGCCAGCATTTTCAAAACAGCAACAGACTAAATTATTAGTTTATAAGTAGGATAAAATTGAATCTCAGACTCAGGAGTTACAACATCATTATTATGATGAAGACATACAAATAAGCCAGTGGAAGTGTAGGAACAGCAGCACTTTCTTGGAAGAAACAGGAAAGATTTTGCTAGGAGATAAATTCCTGAAGGTTTAAATATATGACTGTGTCTGGACTGCTACATAGAGAAAACTCGTGACCCAGTGCTCAGTGATCGATGTTGTACTAGGTGAAAATGTACCAGGCAGTATCAGTTCAGAATTAAATAAAAATTTAAATACAGGGCTGAATGTAAGTACCCATAACATAGGATGAGAATTCATTAGATTGCAAGGTCCCTGAGAACTTAGATACAAGATGATTATGAGAGATCTCAATTTGATGAGAAATATTTAGGGGCAAATGGAATATCCACAGGATGACAGACTATGGAGGACTCAAATCAGGTACCATTTATTTAATAAATACTTAATTTATATATGTGTATGTTTGAGGCACTGAGAAATGTGAAACATAGCTTCTAAACCACAAAGCCTGCCATGTGTTGATCTATATACTTGAAATTCAGATTCTTATTTTCAGTAACTTGCCTCCTACCTCCCTTTGTTTTTCTCTTTCCACATAGGAAAAAAATGTCTATGCATATTAGCCACCAAATAAATATCATTTAACTAATGGGAAATGGAACTCACCCAAGCTTCTGAATATTACAGTTTGGATGTCTCAAAGCTTCACACAAAATTTTCACTCCTTCATCCCTCAAGTCATTGTCCCCAAGGTCTAAGCTAAGTAGCGTTGGGCTGTTCAAAATAATAGAGACCAGATCCAGACAGCACGCACTAGTGAGAACACAGCCCATCAACCTGCAAGAAATACAAGAAAAGTGAGCCCAGCATTTGTGACTTAGTTTCCTCCTAGATAGTCACCCAGGCACCTGAACCTTTGTTCTCGCGTTTTCTGTCTCCAGCACAGATACACAAAGGGGAGACAAATATTACTAGTAGAAGCAAATCAGATTTCTTAGTGAATAGAAGAATCCAGTAGGTAAAACGTTTTCTTCCACACACAGGTGTTATCTTACAGGTCTTTCACAGTCAAGGACATAAACACTTAGAAATGACTATTTGCTTTCCCAAGGTACTTGCCCATCCTAATGACTAATTTTCAAATAAAGCTTTTCAGGAATCTGTCTCTAAAAGAAAGCTATATAATTTTATGTGAAAAGGTATTTCTTCCAGAACCTTTACATGACATTCAAGAACATTCCCAATCTGCCTTAGCCTCTTTCTCTCTATACTTTGCTCCCTCCTACTCTCTCTCTATCTCTCCCTCCCTCCCTCTTTCTCCCTCTCTCTCCCTCCCTCCTCCAAATTCACCATACCTGTTGTTCCCCTTTCACTATCTCTCTTGCCTAGAATATCCCCACACGACAAAATCCTCTTCATTTTTCAGGCCTAAATTAACTGTGAAGTCAGCTGTGAAGTCCCACGCCCTGCTCCTTAGGACTTTCACCAGATCTTTTTTTTTTTTTAGCCTAATAAATGACAGTTTTAATTATGAAATATGTGAAATATGCAAAGTGGGCAGACATGAGATTGTACATGTTACTGTAGGGCTTCACCAGCCTTAGACAGCGAATGAAATCAAAGAAATAACAGAAATTTTCTATAAACGAAATTACAACAAGTGCCAGATCTTTTTTCAACAGTGGAATACATTATAGTTGGGTTTACATTTGTTTTCTTCTGATGAGCATTGTGTGCTGGGGTTGATAATCTAACCTTAATGACCTCTACTGCCCTTGGCATCTAGCACTTACTAGTTCTAAATTATCAGTTAAGAGAATTATGAAACTCTGATAGTAGATAACAAACCACAAATTTGTCTGTTTAGAGAAATGCTAGAAAGAGAAGATAGGCTGAGCAAAGACCATAAGTATACCTATCACTTAGAAATTGTCTATCTCTCGTAGAAGTAAAAGCATTGGATTCCATAATCATATCCATTAAGTAAAACTTAGTCTTCTAGTGGAGGAATGATCAAGAAAATTTTAGAGAAATCTCCAATACTGTATATAAGTGCTGGGAAATAAGTACAGGTAGTTATTGGACTGGGGAATCATGACACCTTAGTGTTTACAGGTGTCATGGTAAACCACGATATTCATTTGTAAGTTGGGCTGTGATGAGTCAGTTCAGTAAAGGCAAACACTTGGTTACACCAAGGAGCTTGAAATTATGGTTTAAACAATGCTGTGTGTAGACAGACTCCCAGTGACTCACCTATGCTATGGGTGCCCTGGAGGCCCCTAGAAGGAAAGCGAGCCGAGATTGCTTCACTCTAGGCACAATATTTACACTGAAATATCAATTATCCAAGTCATTAAAGGAATGATTTTTAGATATTTAAATTCATTGCTGAAATACTATCAAGTGAAAAGAAACCCCAGCCGGTGATGTATATAAATAGGCCATAGAATATAAGAGTAAATAGTTGCATGTAAAAGTGGACTGGAGGTTATTTCTTAAAATCTTCTCTGTTTCTTTGAAATTTGATCTAGTTATACACCTCAGTTCAAATAGAAACCTGCAAGAAAAAACTAACAGCAGTTTCAGCTGCATGAGTACAAAGTAGGGGACACAGATTCGTAAGCATACAACCAAGAAAAAACTAATATGGCTCTTGTTCAGCTGGTGCATCTGGTTACTGACCGGAGAGAAGCTGTTCATAAATGCTGTATTGAATTCTTAATGTGAACAGACTTCCCCAACCTGTCTCAGGCAGAATATAAGAGAAAGTCAGCTCTGTATCCTTTTTCTGACACTCCATTCTCAACCTCTCTTCCTATGCCTCTTCCACCTTCAGATAGCCTGTGGTTGAAACTGTCTCAAAGTAGAGTCACAGAGAAACCTACTCCATGTCACGAAGATTGCAGCCTGACTTCCAGAAGACATTACACAGCAGCTTTACTCCATCATCTTGAAGCCGGTTTGAGCTGAGGTCCAGGTGAGTGAGGCTCTTGTTGTGTAGAAGTGAAGCTGAGAGGTATTCACCACTGCGTGGACTGAAATGGCAGTACCTCAGCCTGTGGGAGGGAGAACATGAGGAGATGCAGGATGATTGTGCTACTACCCAGAGCTGTCCTCTCTGCAAAGGTTCCATGTTAGGACCCCTTATCCCTTGCCAGCACTCCTTCTGAGACCAGACACCTTCATTGCCAGCCTGTCTCGTGAAATACTTTGATCTGCCTCAAATTGGTTACAAACTGGATACAAGGCTTTTCTGCAAATCAAATGCTAATCTCTGCATCCTAGAAGTAGCCATATGGAATACAGTGGCAGGAAGACAGAAAACAAGGGAAACCATAAGTATTCTTTATATATAGCAGGAGTAGCATTTTTAATAAGGAAAATATCTGTGTACAAATGATTTTGTACAAAAGTTCTCATAAATGGGAAAAGTTGTAAGCCTTGTAAAAATTTTTTTGAGACAAGGTCTTACTCGATAGCCCAGGCTGGCCTTGGGCTCACAGCAGTCCTCCTGCGTCAGCCTCCTGTGTGCTTAGATTACAGGTGTGTGCCACCACACCTTGTTTATGTGGTGCTGGGGAATCGAAATCAGGTACTAAGACCTTTAACTGCTGAGCCATTCCTCCACCCCACAAGCCTTGTAAAAATTCTTGGACAATAACATTTTAAAGTTAGAGAGCATAAGATTACATAAATGAATTTTTAAAAATAAAAGTATTTACAATTATGATAAGGTCTCTAGAAGTTATGGGGGAGAATCTGACTTCACAGCAGCTTTAAACTTTTATATTCTTAAAGTGACGATAGTGAAAAAACCTGGAAATAAAGCAGCACGTTGGCAATATTATTTATTGTGGCTGGAGGAATAGCACAGTGGTTAAAACTCTTGCGTAGCAAGTGCAAGGTCCTGGGTTCACTTCCCCAGCATTGCATAAGTTGGGCCTTGTGGTACATACTTGTGATCCTAGCACTCAGGAGGCTGAGACAGGAGGATTACTGTGAGTTCAAGGCCAGCCTGGGCTACACAGTGAGTTCAGGTCCAGATTGGAGTATAGAGTGATACTCTGTCTCAAAAAAAATTTGTAATGTATAAAAAAGTATTTGATATTAATAACTATTATATACCAGAAAACATTCACAAAACTGAGCCTGCAGAGAAGTAATTCCTGAAATGTAAAGGGCCCAAAGCATAGATCAAATTACTTTAAAAGATAATTTTCAAGAGTTAATACCGACAAGAAAGACTGGATACTTAATGGAGTATTGACATGTGGGCCCCTAGACTAATGTTGAGAATACAAGCATCCTATCTGGAACCTATCTGGTTTAAGCATATCAAACAAACAGAAATGTAACCAAAAACCATTGTCTGACACATCTTTTCATAACTAGGAAATTAGAAAAAAAGGAAAAATAACTACCTTGTGATCCAGCAATACAGTGTTATTATTTGTGTTCAGTGATACTCATACACATACATTATTTACTTGCTCTCAGCCTATGGAGTTGGGTAGGTGGTAGACTTTATTTCTGATTTCATAACTTTGTGTCAGATATTAAGTAAATCACATTATATTTTAAGCCTCACACTCCTAACCTGTACAGTGAGGAACCCAGAACTCAGGTGGCTAGTTCGATACCAAATACTGTTGTACAGATTGAGCAACTTCAGCACAGGGCCGAGATTAACATAAAGATGTGATAAATGGCAGTTATTAATATCATCATTAAGGGTAACAATAGGGAAATAAATCAAGGAACAGAATTTGTTCTCATTTGTCTCCACTCACCGTACAGTTTAGCATATAAAAGAATACCTGAGACTGAGAAATGTGAATGAAAATAAAGTTCTCCCTTACAGTCTGGAGGCTGGAAAGTCTAAGATGGGGGCGGGAGTCTGGTGACAAACCTCTTGCTGCATCATCTCGTGTAAGAAGCAAAAGGACAAAAAAAGCACAAGAGCAAGGGGAAGGGGTAGAGCTCATTCTTAACCAGGAGCCGACTGCCCTGATGACCTACTCCCAAGGCAGAGGCATTCACTCGCTATTCTTATAACCTAATCACCTCTTTAACATCCTGTTTCCAACACTACCGCATTGGGGTCTAAATTGCCAATGTTTGAACCTTGGAGGGTGCAACATTTTAAATATGTTCCAGAGTGTATCATGATGAAAGGATGAGACATGGTACACACTTACACGAGGCTCTGTAGATTACACTGTGGGTGTCTCAGGGCATCACTTAGGAGCTTTATTCCACTATCACCCAAGTTGTTGTCTGCCAAGCATAAATGTGTCAGCCTCTTATTGCTGATGAGGGCCAAAGAGAGATCCTCACAACCAACTGCTGTGAGGCCACAGCTTTCTAATCTGAAAGAGAAACAGAATCAAGAAGAAATTCCCAAAGCTCATACCGATCTTGTTCTTCATAGGAGATTTCCGGAGTTTATAACTCCTCTGCCTGTATTATAGAATTAACCTTAAACCTACTTAAATTGTGAGTTCCATCGCAGCTGTGTACAGAATACGATGAAACAAAACATAGAAAGGAAGAGAAGCCAGAAAAGGTGAAATTATAATTTATCCAAAAGAAGGGAAGCACCTATGGCTGGGTGTGGTGGTGCACACCTGTAATACTAGCAATTGAGAGGTCGGAGGCAAGAGGACTGCTGTGAGTTTGAAGCCAGCCAGGGCCATATAGTGAGGCCAGGGACAGGCTGGGCTACAAAGTGAGACCATGTCTCAAAGAAAAGAAAAAAGGGGAAGAGAAAAAAAAAATAAAAGTACCTAAGCGTCAAAGAGAAAGAGTGAGGGCTAGAAGATACAGCTGAGTGGTAGCAGCCTTGCGTATCATGTACAAAGTAGGTCCCAAGAAAAGATAAAGGAAGAAATATGAGATACACGGATGTAGAATTCATCTAGACAAACAAACCAGTGGTATCAAGAAGTCAAGTTTTTCTTGTGCAAATCACAATGTCATTATAAGCAAACTGACTTACGACAATCTTTCTAGGTGACACTTTGGATGTCTTAAGGCCTCACACAGCAACTTCACTCCATCATCGAGTAGACTATTGGTTGATAAATTGAGGAACACCAGGCTCTGGCTTCTAATGAGAGCCTTAGATAAATTTAAACAACAGATCGCAGTTAGGTTGCAGGATTCTAACCTGGAAAATACAGAAAAATAAAAGTTACCACTTCTTAGAGAAGATTTGCAACAGTCACCACCCAGAGGGTAGAAATCTCCCAGTTTGGGGGATCTTGCCTGAAACTCCAGCTTACTTACATTATTATACAATACAGCAAGTTATTTATCTAAAATGTAAGGCTCAGCTACAGAGCTAAGAAGGAGAAGAGGAAACTTGTCTCTCCCTATCCCTATCCCCGCCCCAGTTTTCTAATTAAATTGTATACTAATAGTATTAAAAAATACTTTCAAATAATGTTTTAATATGGGAGGAATTCCCCTAACGACAAAATACAAGATTTAGATGGAAAGATTGGCTGTTGCCTTGTACACTTGACTTGTGGAATAATGGTGAACCAGAAGTCACATGCAAAGGCCATGTCTCTCAGGAGCTCATTTATTCAGGAAGAATGACTTCTGAGGAATCCAGTCCTTAAGAGTGAAAGTAAATCAGAAAATAAAAGTAAATAGGAAGAGAAGTAGAAAACATACATAGATACCTGGAGACTCCTTTGAAACAACCTGTTCTTTGTACATGGCTGGCTCTGTACATGGGAGCAATACCGGCTATTCGTGGGTAGAATTTGGTAGCAGCAGCAGCAGCAGCATTTCATGCCTGTCAGTTGGATTTGCTCCAAGTATTCCCTCTAGTCAAAGATTACCAACTCGAGTCATTCAACTATCCAGGGATAGGAACAGGAAAAGCACTCCTCTAGTCTAGAATTAAATGTCAGCGGATGACCTAAGGCTGCAAACTTCGACTTGACTTGAGAAAGTGCTACGGAGTGAGTTATGTCCCTCCAAACTCATATGTTGAAGCTTTTATCCTTAATGTGACAGAATTTGGAGATAAGATATTTAAGAACTCATTGTGTGAAATAAGGTCATAAGAGAGAGGCCCTAATCCAGTAGTACTAGTGTGGTTAGAAGAAAAGGAAGTGACGTGAGTGGGCATATACACAAAAAAGGTCATACAAGGGCACAGCAAGGAAGAGAAAAGCCTCACCAGAAACCAACTCTGCCTGCACTTTGATCTTGAACTTTCTGCGTCCAGAGCAATAGAAACAAGTTTAAGACACTTGGTCTGTTACTATTTTGTTATTTCACCCTGAGCAGTCTAAAACTAAAAGGGTAATGTATCAGCAAGCATGCAGGCAGTTGGGGAAACAAGGAAATCTTATTAGTGTATTTAGATAGAGCTCTTCTAGGCAGAGAAAGATTCCAGTGTTACAGGACCTTTGGATAAAATATTTAAGTTTTACAAAAACATTTTACACTGAAGCACAAGTGTATGAAAAACAGAACTAGCAAACGGTAGGAAGCTTTGCTTTACCTTTTAAATATATACAAAGATGGAGACTATGAAATGAGCAGCACATCACAGGAGGAGGAGAGATTAGGAGACAGGAAGAAGGTTTAAGAGTCCAAAGCATTAAAAGCAAGAAAACTGATATTTGAGTTAGAAACAAGCCAAATCAGTGAAAATGAGAAAATTTAAAGGAAAAATATTAAAATGACAAAAAATAAGCAATAGCTATGTAGCAGAAGAGCTATAACCCATAACCACTAGAATGCTCTTGAAAAATGATGGAATAGAACTGAAATTGATTTTTGAAAAATACTTTGAGCAGAAACAAAAAATTAAAAAGAAAGTTGCCAGCAAATCAAAAGGCATTTTCATACAAAAGTTCTGAAACACATCCTAATATCACCTAATACCCAGTATGACAAAGCTCTCAAATTTGGTAGGTGGAAGGGAGCCAAGGGTTTGAGGAGTCTGGCTATTTTTATTCTCTTTAGAACACTAAATGTTTGAACATAACAAAGTAAAAGTTCTGAGAATAAAGCAGAGATCTAAACCTGACTTAAGTGCTCATATATCTATGAAAGCAAATGAAGGACATAAAAAATAAATCAAAATATACAACTCAGAGATGTCTCATGAAAATGTTAATTTAAAAGTCATACCAGCCGAAAATGCAATGAATTCAAGATTTTACATAATGTGAAAGTTTAAGACTAAAATTTTTAAGCTGATGAAAATTTAGGCTATAAAATTAAATCTAATTGCTGTATTCATGTTGCCACAGATGTCAGAAGAGATCTCAAAAATAACCAAAAGCGTAGGTATTTAATCCTTATAATCGCAAATTAAATTAACACGCCAGAAATTGTAATGATAGAGGTGTACTACATGTATTGCCTTATCTAAGGGTATTTTAAATGTGAAAATCTCTTTGGATTTAATAATTCTAAAATATATTTTGGGAAGAAAACAAAATGATAACTAATAATTATCAATAAATTAAAACAAGTGTTTCTTGTGAATATCTGAACACAAATCAATGGAGACAATATATCTCATTTATGTAAAACACAAGTGGCGCTGAACACATTTAAAGATGCTTCCAACTCCATAAATACTAACTGTGATTGTCCATTTGCTCATAATCTGTTTTGCTCTTCTCATATCCAGAGTCTAAGTTATTGAAGATTTGTTTTTTCACAGTGTTATCAGTTAGAACTCCTATTGTAGTATTTTTTTTTTTTTTTTGCTTTGTAAGAAATTCAGCTAATTCATGGGAAAGCAAGATCTTAAAATCTATCACACAATATGGGGAATGGAGTTGTACAAGCTGTAGTACCAGGGAAGGTCAGGTCAAGGAATGCTGTTCCTAAATAACAGCTTAGAACCATGCACCAGCTCGGTGGCAGGTAGATTATGCCCACCCATGGTTATAGGGAAAGAATGGAACTGCCTTTCATCTTGCTATGTACTTTGCCCTGTAACTGTTCAGTTAAGGATCTGGTACTCCGCCAGATCAAAACCCAAATCACCTCACAAAGGATTGCTTAACATGACTGATTCCCTCTTTATTGTATACTCCTTTCTACTCCAATAAATATTGAGTCTTCTCTAATGGGAACAGCATCTTGGCTGCTTTATTTAGGGACCACGTCTCTGTCCTTTGGTGTTTCAACAGCTCTAAAAAAAAATGGGCTCTGAGAAATCCTTTGTCTCTGGCCATTTGTGATGTGTGACAAATGGTGACCCTGATGTGACAGTGTGGGGAACAGACGGCTGATCTGCTGTAGCTTATGAAATCTTGAGCATCCCATACAGCTCCTACAGGCAAGTCTTCTTGGGTCCTTGGGCTTGTGGTGGATCCAGTAGGGGGATTATACCTATCACCTTATTGCTAAGAAGGCTCAACAGTGCCAGTCATCCAGCAGTTGCCCTCAAGACAGACTAAGCTGGGAAAAAGGAAAAATGTGTCCAAACTAGAACCTGTAATTGAAAACAGATGGCTGTGAATTAGCACAGCTGCCTAATGGTGAAGATAAGTTAGGCCTTTTCTCATTCAAAGGCTGTATTTTCTCTTCTATCTGTATAAATATCATCCTTTGGCAATTATAACAAAGGCAGCAGGATACAAAGTCAAAGGGCAGCAATTTATAAAACTAATAAATTTAAGTTACAAAGATTGTGAATGTGTCAGTTGCTGGCTGGCTCAGACAAGCTATAGGACCACTTGAAGTTTCTCATTTAACTGTGTGTAATCTTTGTAAAATGGGACAAGATGAATTCAGTCCCACAGCGCCTAGGGTGGAGGCATCAAATCAAAACTGGAGGCACTTGAACCCACGTAGGAGTTTTCTGCTCCCCCGCATCCTGCTATTGTTGATTCTCCTCAAATGACATTCAAGCTCTCTTTAAAAAAAATGTTTTTAAAAAGGTAGGGAAACTAAAGGAAAATTTTTACAAGCCTTCAGTGTAATTAGGGAAAAAAAATTAAGAAACTAAAAAAAAAATTTTTTAAAGGCATAAAAAATGACCTTCGGGTACTGGAGGTGTAGTTCAGCAGTTAAGCACCTTTGCCTGCAAAGTATGGGACTCTAGGTTAGATTGTCTAATACCATGTTGGGTATGGTGGCTTACAGCACCTGTAGAAAATTAATAGGCAGTAAATAAAAGGCCCATACCACTGAGCTTGGCTCAGTATTTAAAAAAAAATTGGCCTTCAATATTCTTTTGTGAATTAGGGAATGTATAACCTTCCCAAAATAGATATAAAATAACTGCTAAAATTAAACACAGAGAAACCTGCTGAGAACACCCTTCCAGTAGCAGGAGCTTTTATCCTTCTATTCTTTGCCTCTAAATATCATTATGCCTATCCCAAAATAAATAAATAAATAAATAAATAAATAAATAAATAAAACACACTTTGTAAAATTATCGTAATGCCACCACTATTCTACCAGTAATAAAACCAAAATAATGATCTCCAAATTAAAAAAAGAGATAATAAAAAGTAGCACATTTAACTCCTAAGGCACAAAGTCAATTACAAAGACAAGTTTTTATCCAAGCTTCAGAAAAACCTGGGGTACAACATCAAAAATTAATGCTCCCTCTGGCTCTGATAGCACTATTTGATGAAAAACCTCCTAAGCCTTACAGATTTTATAAATCTATAAAATATAATTACAAATACGTAAAAAAAATACCCAAATAGAGTTTGGTTTTACAGTTGGCTTTTAAGAAAATAGATTAAGAAACAGCTAGGTTCTCCTGCTGCTTGGCCAGCCTCAATTGATAGGTAAACATTTCTAACAAAATAAAAGCCTGATAGGCCCATTTAGAGACAAAAAAGGTAAAAATGCCTTTAAAATTAGTTAACATTTTTATTTAGGTAACTTATAACCAAATCAAAAATATTTATCTTTGATTTTAAGACAGAATGTCAATTGCTTTCTAAAAAGATACAGATTAAAATATTAACTGTTAGCCTTATACTTTGGCTATCATGGGTAATTTGGCATGATTGTTAATAAAAAGTCATAAATATTTTATAGTGACATCTAAGACACTTAGCACTAAGTTTAAGTCTTCTTGGGTCTAAAAATTTCAAAAAACCAAGCGTCGATGTCTGAACTGCTGCCATTCAGTTTATCATGAATAAATTGAGTTTACCATTCAAACAAAGCCTTATTGTACCCTAAGGCATTAAGATGTTTAAAGTTGGCCCTCCAAAACATAGTCCTTAACACCAAAAAGTAACTTTTTCTAGGTTTAACTGGCTACTGTTTATCGTCAATTATAAATTTCTACATATAGCCTAACTTAGCTACACCTCTATATGAGCTTCTAAAAATATACAAAATATCAAATTTCCTTTCGTGGGAGTAAGAAGAACAGCAGGCCTAGGATAAATTAAAATCCTCTCTCAAAGCCTTTACTATAAAATTGCCACAATCTCACCCAGCGCTAAGGCCTATTCAAAGTCCTGGAAAGTACTTAAAATAACTAGCTCAGAGATATCTGAGAAATCGCTGCTTTCCGTTCCTTTAGGGAAGAAAAAAAAAAAAAGATTCCTTAACATTGCTTTTGTATTTTCGCTGCCCGTCTATACGCAATTGACTTTTCTGTTAAAATATTAAAAGTATCATCTCCATTCTGCTATTTTGCTTCTTATTTCTAAACACGTGTTCATTAGTTGTTTTAACATTGTTAACATAACTTATGCTCGCCTTCTTTGTGTACATAAACTTAAAGACCAGCTCCTCAAATTGACAATGGTGTCTATAAAAAATGGCAAAAGACAGTAACTAAGTCACCATCTCTTAAAGCTTGAGACCCAACATTTGCCTATAATAGGACAGTCAACAGGTTAATCGACTGGTTGATTCACGTGTCAAAACTCAGTATATTTCAGGAACTACATCTGAGGACAAAATATGCCATGAGTCTGAACTTTGATATTAAGTTACTGAACTAAAGTTATGCTTAATAGACTGGATTTGTGGGTTTGTCAAGGTCAACAGCAGTGTTTTTTGGGGTTAAAAGATCTTTATTCTTTAATTTATTTATATATATATATTCACATATATGTGTATATGTTATGTATATATAAATCAGTGCTATTAAGACAATTTATTGAATAAAATGTTATATGATAGTAATTATGCTAGTGATAGATTCTAAATTCCATCTCAAAGGTAAAAAATAAGATTAGTAATACATAGAGTACATCTCTAAGAGATACATTCTGCTTTAAATTTGTTATTACAAATCTGGATATAAGTCTACATGTTTAGTCCTAATATAATAACATCAGTATGATTGTCATATTAGGATGCTGTGTTTGCCCTTGTAATGCCTACTTCACATTTTCTTTATAAAGTTTCATAACTTTCTTCAAATAAAATGAACGGGTAATTCTACCCTTGAACAAATCAATTTTTAAATTTCTTAGACCATCATCAAGCAAAATATTCTCCAAAGGTTTGATCCCCTGGAGACAGTGGTGTCCTGGCTTGGCATGTAACAGGCCCTTTATACTAACAGCCAATTAAACTATAGTGCTGGTGCTCTATCTGTGTGTATCATACCTGTTCCTTTTTACAGTTTGATCTCAAGGAAACAGGTCCACCACTTGCCCCTCCCCCCCTCCAAGCTCGTCTCTCAGCCTTGGATCAGGTTATTATGGATCTGCAAACCAAACTCCATAAACTATTGACTCAGTTGTAAAAGGAAGCTCAAAATCCAACTCTTGAAATCCAGCTAAATGATTCTGCTGATTGGCTTAACTCTAAAAACTGGTTTACTGGACCCTATAAAAATATGGATAATTGGTGGACATGGTATATTATTTACTTTCTCTTGCAGTCCTGAAAGTCCTTTGTCACCAGTTTGACAAGACCATATAACCAGAGACCTGCCTTCAACACTCAGTTTCAACCTGTCCCTAAGCCATCACCAGATCAAGAATTAAAACTAAATCTTTCATAAATGGACTGTTTGTGATCACACAGTAAAGTCATTCCCCTACCTCATTCCCCTTGACTTCAAAGTTGTTTCCTAAAACCCATTATACTTTCTAAGTACCTCCAATCGAAGTGAATTTTATGTTTATTGAAACTTAATTTATGTGATATTTACAATGATATTAAATGCCTTAAAACACATGGGAGATATGGAGCAGCATGAGTTTAAGCACCAGGGAAAGATCAAAGAAAGCACTGGGTGGTGACTGTCATGCGTTGCTCACAGCACAGGCCTCTGGCAGATGACTTTCCCCGCTGAAGTTACGAGGACAGATAGACAATGGAAACAATATCATCTTTCATCCTGCTATGTATTTTGACCCTGTAACCATTCAGATAATAATCTTGTTAACCTGATTCCCTCTTTATTGTATACCCCTTACTAACCCCCAAAAATATAGGGTGTCTGCTCTAATGGGGGTTGGATCTTGGCTCCTCCTTTCTTTACGGAGCAAGTCTCAATGTCTGTTCTTCTGTCTCTCATAGTTCCAAAGATGGGCCCTGAGAAATCCATCTATTTCTAGCCCCTTATAAGAGACAGTGGGGACCAAGTATGATTCCTAAACCTCTCAGAGTGAAAATCAACTGGAAGGCCACCACTGGAAACAGCAGCATGAGACAGTAAAAAAGCATCTTAGCACTTGACAGTTTCCTCTCTGTTCTTCTGGGTCTGTCACTGGGTTGCAGTTATATGTTGAGAGAGATTCATACCAAAAATCAAATAAAAATGAGCCCTCTTCAGCACTGTTCTGTACACTCACAAGCAATGTGTCATTTTTAAGGCGTGTTAAAAATACCACATATTCTAGCACTGAAATATGAATAATGTTGAATATTTATAAGTTCTTGCTGTATTCTTTATCAAGACTTAGGAGGTAGACACCTAGAATTATACAAGGAGAATTGTTCAGTGGGGAATGGGAGGAGGGAAGTCCTATCAGGAGGAAATCAGTGGATCCCTCCAGTCTCACATCATAAAAGCACATTTAAGCTGGCTCTAAGCAGCAAGTTCAGGTCTGGTGAATATCAATAGACAAAAACCTCGATTGTAACAAAAACACAAGACTTACCTCAGATTCTGTAGTTTACACTCTGAGTGTTTCAAAGCTTCGCATAATGACTTTACTCCGTTGTCTTCTATGTCACTTGCTTTTAGGTCAAGATGCCTCAGATTCTGGTTGTGAGTTAAACAACCAAAGATATCTTTATGACCATCAGGGAAAGAAACAAAATTCAACCTTAAGGAGAAAAAAAAAATGCCAAGGGGTTATAAAATCATCTGTCCCTAGCTACAGCATCCCTTTCTTTTTACATCTGTCGTAGCTCTTGAGTACTTTACGAATAGTCTCTTACTCTACTCTTTTATCCACCTCTGGTTTCCCACTCCAGATCAGGTCATAAATCTTACACCTGCGGGATCTGCTTAGAAAAATAACCAAGTTTCAACTTTGATCTCTGTGTACATCCAGACACCCTTTTTTCTTTGACATTTAAGGAAGAATTGGTATCAGAAAGGTGCCTGTGGACCCAGTCTCACGAAATGACTGCCTGTGTCAGGTCCTATCCAAACACGGCATATCCAACTTGAATGTACAATACTCAAATTCTCCAGTCCAAGATGAGTTCCTCATTGATGCCAACCACTAGGTATGCATTGTTAGCACAATACATTGTTGCGAAATATGCTGTTATAAACATCAGGTCTATAGAGACAAAATATAAATCTTCCAATATTTCTTCCTAGTTTCCATTCTTTATTTTGTCAATGTTAAATACCTATGGTGTCTCTGCTGACCCCAAATGAAGTCTGTTCACACTGTTAACTGTTCAGAACCTCTTTGTGCAATATCACTGCTTCTTCCGTCTGCCCACAACAATCCCTCTGCCTCCATTTCTCAGAACTCAGCCAAACATTCACAAGAAAATAAAGCTTTTATCCTTTTGGAACACTAACCATCCTCATCAATAAAAAGTGCCTAAGGCAGTTTTTCTATAGAAACTGAAAGCCTAGTTTCACTTGCTAGGGAAGAGAAACCTCAATAAGGCAAGTGTAAATGTCAAAACCAAAACAGTCTTCATGAAAAACTCTTAAGAGGAACCCAAGAATGGAATTGGTCATTGTTAACATTCGATGAAAGGACAACATGGTAAAATGTTTAGGGGTAAGTGAAAGGAACCCCCAATTGAAGCATGACTAATTGCTTCTCCCCATCTATGCATAAGACCAGACCTACCCTAGTGGGTTGATATTCAAGGACAGAATTCACCAAAATTACTGATATCATGAGGAAAATATTTGGTAAGAAACCTGTCTTCCTTTCAAAAAATATTTTCAATGTTAATGAAAATAAGAATCTACCATTTTTTTAGCAGTTAATATGAATTGCTAAGCAATAAATGGACCTTGGACACATGACTAAAACAGAAAAACAGAATCAGTTCCACCTCCTAGTAGAGTTAACAAATAAAAAGGAGGGACATGCAAACAAGCATCCAAAGGGAGAGAATCTAGATCTAGAACTGAATTAAGATTTTTTTTCCAGAAGAAGAGAATGTACATTTATTGTAGGGTGGGTACAGACGCTGGAACCATTTGAAGTTGACTTTGTTGAACCATGGTTATATTTGAATCATAGAATAGTTATGTATTAATAGTTTTCTGCTTCTAGAGAAAGAAACTTCTACCCTTTGGCTATAACCAAAACCTTACTATACAATTTTCTCCTCAAAACACAGACAAGAATTGGCTCTTGAGAGTATTAAAAAGACTTAAAAAGACTAACATCAAATGTTGGTGAGCAGGAGAGGCAGTTGGAACTTTCATATAATTGTTAGTGGGACTGAAAAGTGGTACAGTTCCCTTGGAGAATGGGTATAATTTCGTAAGTAAAACGTACATCCATTAACTAGTAATTCTATTTCTGAGTATTAGCCTAAGAGATGAAAATATGTAACACAAAGACAATCTTTTATCAAGATGGAGCCCAAATAAAGATAGAAGTTCCTATTCCTTCAAAGCTGAAGCAAAAGGCATAAGAGGCAAGGAGGCAGTGCTGGAAGGCATGCATAGCCACAAAAAGAACCACCACCCATCAGCGACTTTCTGGTGGCCCAGAACACTGCCACTCCAAAGCAGCTCGCAGTTCTCAGCAGAGTGTTCCCAGGAGAAACAGGCCTGACCACTGTGCCACTGTCAGCTTCTCCCTGGCCCCGGAGTCAGCCATGAAGACGATACAGATAACACTTCATTTGTGTTCACAATGAATATCAAAACCAAGGACCACTGGATCAAACAGGGTGTGAAGCTCTATGACACTGCTGTCTCTATGTTTCTAGAATGTTGTGTGTGATGGATTTTAAGGACATTCGTGACTCACTTGGTGATAATACAACTTGAGCAATGCACCCTTACGTGATGCGTCGTGGTGCAAACATAGACTGTACGTACAGAAACTAGGATGGCTCTGAGGTCACCACTGATAGTCTCTCATGGGGCCACCACCGTCCGCCCATCCAAAACGCTGTTTATGTGTTGTGTGGCTGTATTTGTTTACTATTGGTTTCCCCTGTCAACCGTGGAAAGTAAAAGACATCAGAATAACTCCACTAATTTCCTCATGCCAGACTTACAGGAGTGTTTTTACTTTACAGTTTGGGTGTGTAAGCCCATCATAAAAATTCTTCATTGTTAACTCATCAAAGTTGCTATAGCTCAGGTCCAGTTCTGTAAGCTTTCCATTTGTATGAAGCACAGAAAAGAGATTTTGCCAGCAGAGAGCAGTGCGATCACCATCAGTTTGCCTATGTAAATTGGAAAAGAAAAAAAAAGGTGAATCTGTTTTAGTCTAGGGAATTCTGACAATACAGTATTGCGGTGAAAGTCAATGTACTCTGGGAATGGCAGGAATATCTGGCCATGGGCAAAGGCTGCCAGCATATTTACTACCCCTTCTCCTATCAACTCCCCCGAAAACACAAAAATTGAAACTAGATATAATTCAGTTAGGAGGGAGAGGCCAAGAAATTAGAAATAAAACAACCAAGGAACCAATATAAAAAGATAAATTGTATGTGAACACAAAGAATAACATTAGAGTTAATGGGTAGACATTAAGTGCAATGTAGCACAGAGGACCACAAACGTTCTCCACCAGTAGAACAGAAATATCGCCTTTCATAGGCATTGAGAATAGTTAAGTTCATGTAAGATACAAAAACAGTTGTTGAAGTTTAAATGCTGTATGATTTAATTATCAAATGTTACCAGTAGATTTATTACAGACAAATGGGAATAAGGAATAAAAGATCAGTCTAGCAATGATTAGCTTAAGTTCTAGAACACAGTGCCCCTGAGTCCCAACGCACATTTGCTATTCACAAAACTGACAAGTGTTACTGACCCGTGAGATTATCACCTTCTCCATCTTGGAAGGTAAAATAATATTTATTACCCCAGCCTTATCAGATGTCAGCTGCACTTAGCAAGTCTACAGAAAGCACTGTAGAGAAAACAGTGAACGAAGGAAGTTTACAGTGCAGGACAGACCGAGTTCACCTACAGTGCCCTCTTTAACACTAGGTTCTCAGAAACTTCTTTTGGCTTCGACACAAGCTCTAGTGTAACTCCACAACCCAGGTGAAGAATGAGGTGTGACAATCTAACGATGTCCATGCTACCTTCTCAACATTAGGTATAAAAGGCATTCTAATACCTACGGTCAGTCACATCTTCTTTAAATTATGAAGTCAGAGTTTAAAAAACTGACTGAAGGAAATTGCACCCTTCAAGGAAGGTACAGGTCAGAGTATCCCACATAATCCTACTCACACAGTTCACCAAGCGGTGAAAGGTAGGCTCTAATAAGAAGAATGCTTCTGCAATTGTATGTGATAAAAATGGGACAGCTTGGATAAAGTTGAAAAGGTGAAGGATTCCCAATTGGATGGCTATCTTAGTCAAATCATATGCCTTTATGTTACTCAGTTTTTTTCATAAATGAAATAGAAAAAGGTGGCCTCTATCTCTTAGGACGTTTAGAAGACTTAATCCTTCAAAGGACTCATGAAAGTGTCAGGTATGTAGTAGGTATTCAGCCAGTATTAGCCAAAACTTGATATCAACTTGAATCAAGAATTACATACTTATTTCCAGGTAAACTTCTGAATCTCAATTGTGGTATTCGTGAAATAAAAATTCTGTCGCCATCAGAATTAAATTGGGTAATATATATTATATCTCTGGTTCTCTAATTGCATGTCATATAATAAGCCCTGAATTAATTTTAGTGAAATCTGGAACTGAATTTCATGCTTTAATTCTTCCCCCAGGTTTAGATGAGCCAGAAAAATCAACTTGAAGAAGGTAAGGTAAAACAATACACATACTCATTCTCCCCAAACATACTCAGTCAGCACATACTTCTTCCTACTACCCTCCAGCCATCTTTAGATAGGCACTCAGAGCTGAAGCCTTTCCGAACCTGCAGAGGAATGCTCCCTGCATCTAGGCCACGGATGGAGAACATGCAGCCTACTGTTGTAGTCATTTGGTCCCAGTTGTTCATGGCAGCCAGAAGCAAGACTTGAAATTTTACCATATATAACAAGCCAGTTTTTAAGTCAATAATTTTGTGTGGCCCATGAATGATTTTGTATACTAATGACCTGTGAAAGAATATAAGGCTCCCCGCTGCTGATGTAGCAGTGGCGAGATTACCTAGATCAGCAGAGTATGTGGGAGCATAGGGCTAGATGACCTATAGCTTCATCAGAAATTTCTGGCTTCTTATTTTGCTGAAGGGGATTATCTTTTAAAATTAAACATGTTTTTAATGAATTCAAGTTTGCACTATATCATTTTTTTTTTCTTAAGGACTAGAGTATTCATTGCCCTGAGTTTTAAGAATGCTGGCAGCTGAGGACTGTCAGCCCAGTCCCTCTCCTTACATTGCCTTGAGGCCAGGAAAGCCATTCCAGGCAAAGTTTTTCCCATTTCTCGCCAATAGCCATGACTCAACAATAAAGGGTCTAAATGCCTGGCCTCCTTCCCACACGGTGAGACAACTCTCAAGAGTTATCTCAGCTTTGGGACCTCAGCTAGGCAACTTTTCACTCTACCAAAATATATTGCCTTTTCTCCCCAACAGGTTACTTTTAGGAAAATGATCAAACACACTTACCTGGGCTCAGCTGCAGCACTTGAGTTTACCATAGTTATGGTCAGTTTAATGCTCTGCAAACATCGGCAGGGCCTAACGCAGAAGGAGGCCTCAAGTAAATGGGTTTCCTCATAAATATCAACAACAATCTTTGAGAAATAACTCATTGCCTTGGCAACAAATGATTCATCTCGAGTTTCATACAGATAGTGAAACAAGTCCAGAAATACCAGCTGTGACAGAGAAGAGTTATGAGTTCCTAGGACTCTCATACACTGAAGTAACTCCCATTTTATGTTTGGGGAAATTTTACAGTTTAAAGTTTCCTCAAGTTGTTTTACTCGATCTTCGTTCAAGAGGCCAAACAGAAAGCATTTCATCTGGGTCAAGTGGGGGTCTCGGTAACTTTTGCTTTGAAGTAACAGGTTCAAGTCTTCAAGAGCATGCAAGGGACGCCCTTCGTCAACCCAGTCAGTCCTCAACAAATAGAACATAGCTCCAAAAAACTCCTGAACGTGTAGGTGGTTGAAAACGTAGCAATTTTCATACTGTGTGTCCTTTTGAAGAATATTCGCATCCAGGAAAATGGAGATATCAAAACTGGTTAGTCCATGCTTTCTGAGATTGTCTCTGTAAATCACATGGGCCATAGTATACAACCCTTCAGCCGCCAAGTGGCATAGACTCCTCAGTTGGGTTTCATTGGGTAGACTGGAAAAATTTTCTTCTGAGGAGAATAAGCTAGAGATATAGCAGGTGAACACAGCTGTGGTGGTTTGGCATGTCCCTGTGATATCAGCGCCCTTCTCCATTTGCTCTTTCAGACAGGTGCAAATGACCTGGCAGACCGTGGGGACTTCACACATGCTAAACAGCGTCTCATTATTTCTTATCAAACGGATGGCTTCTGTGGCCCATGTTGCGTCTAGAAAAAACTGATAAGCGTATTCCATTCTCTCATCCTTGGACATCGCATGTAGGTCTACATAATGAGCATTCTTCAACAGAGGCTTTAGTCTCTTAGAAGCCGTGAGTCTTGTTGTCACCAATAAGCATGACGTAGGAAGCAACACTTTCCTCAGCAAGCTACTTAGGAGGAAGGACACTGGATGGACCTGGGTCCAGTCTTTACAGAGCGCAAACTCAGGTTCCTCGAAGGCAAAGTTCAGCTCATCAAAACTATCAATAATAAAAAGAAGACTACTTGGGTGGGACAGGACCCTTTCAATGGGAACTTCAGTGCTGGGCCAGTCCGTAGATAGCAACTGAGCAAAGCTCTTCTCCCTCAGCTGACTCATTTCTCGCCCACGGAGATAAAAAACATAGCTAAACCTGTGCTGATAGAGGTTTCCCTCGGCCCAGTCGAACATCACCTTTTTCATCAGTGTTGTTTTTCCAACTCCAGCAGCTCCCTGAAGCACCACTGTTCGTGGCTGCTGTCCAGATCTGATGTCCGCATCAAACACATTTTCTAACAGTTTTCGATTTTTTTGAAAAATTCCATTATGGAAATATGGAGGGTCTCTGACTAAAGAGCTCTTATCCCGTATAATGCAAAAATGTTCCTTTATTTTCATTTTGTAGTCTGTTCCATCACCTAAGCCAGTAAGAACAGAGCAAAGGGGAAAAAGACACACATGATCAAAACCAGTTCCACCAATTGCAGAGTTAAAAGTAATGGAATTTGAATGAAGAAGAAAAACAAGTTTGGACTGAAATCAAAGCTGGTTACATGTTAAATGAAGGTAAACCAAATAAAAGTGTCCTTGTACATTCAAAACCCGCATGAGAAGCTGTTAAGACACAAACCACAGTTAACATCCAATCAAGTGATGAAAAGTAACTAGATTTACTCTAAAATGTTTTTCTTTGTACTTTTCCTCGACAGAAAAAAATGATGTGAGAAACAGCCTCATTATCCAGATTAAGAAAAAATAATGACAGTGACCAAGGACTCCAAGCCAGACCTAAATCTACAGAGCAGAAGTGTCCACTTTATATAAAGAAAAAGTTAATAGAAATTAATAAGATTAATAGTTAATAAAGCAAAAAGCCTGAATACTTTAAAGAAAAATTTCCCAGGTGCTGAGGTAAAATGGTTAAGTTTCAGCTTTTCTAATTAAATCTGGATTCTTCTTTTAGATCTCCATGAAACTCAATGTATTTTTTCGTCCATATTAAATAGCACAAGCTTTGATTTTTCTTTTGAAAGAAATTATGCACTGAGTAGTGGCTACATCAGTGGCTCATCACATACCCAAGGTCTAACATTGCAAAAAGGAATTGTCAAATACATTTGTTGAATTCAGATATTATTCAAATTCAGATGCATAACTGAAGACTGTTCAACTTTTAAAGAAGATGAAGTACAAATATATGCAAAGATGCAAAAATGCAAAGACTCAATTTTATAGCTGAAGAAATCAAGTCTCAAACATGTGTACTGTAATCCTGTCCTGGAAAAAGCGGACAAACTTCAGTCTCAAAATCTATAGGATTATGCACTAAAAATGTTAATACTGGAGTATATTTGAACAGTAGGATTGCAGATAGGAAGTGAAATGAGAAAATCACTTTATGTACATCTGTAATATTAGAATCTTCTAAAAATTGTTTCAGCATGTGCAGCTGAAAAACAATTACATAAGCACACGTCCAAAACATTTTTAAAAAATGTTTAGCTAAGTTGGAGAAAAAAAATCCTTATGAAATTAGAATAATTCAAACAATATGGTGTTTATGCACACACAAGAGAAATAAATCATTAGTTTTTATTGTCAATGGTGGACTTACATGTTTTCCAAAGTTTCCATGAGTTTTTATCAAAAATTGCCAGGGAATAACATCCAGATACTAGTTATCTGCATGCAAGTATCTGCACATGACAAAGACAGCCATAATGTTTGAAATCGTAAAAATCAATAGCCATTAGTTTTCTCTTACACAACAACAATAAACTTCTTTATGGTGGATTGGAAAGTAAGGTCCAAGTGGAGATTATAGTCATGATTATATAATAAGCAATTCATATTTATTCTTGCAATGGAAAAGGTTCTTAATTATTTCTTGAAAAAATAATGTAGCCTTTTACAAAGTGGTGCAGCTGGGTTAAAAATAAAGATTTATCACCTGGTCCATTTTCTTTCTACCATAATTCATTTCTAGAAACTGGAACTTAACTATGTAGAATTTAAAACAAAGTAAAGGCCATAGAATTGAAGTAGGACTGAGGACATCTAGTGCTAGTAGCTATACTTTATGTGGACTAATTTGTTACCACTCCTGGAATTCAATTTCAGAATCTTCTCTAAAGGAGGGGAATACATCTAATAGGTCGTATGGTCTCTGCCAACTCAGTCCATAAAACGTGAACATGAATGCACCATGTTTATAGGGTTATCAATTTCTGAATAGATGTTTCTAAATGTTGCTTTCTTAAGGCCCTGAGCCAAGAGATGGCCTTGGTTCAGACTTTGCCAGAGAGACAGGTTTTTTCTCTGAGTGATGCTCAGGAAACAGGCAAGATTTTACAAGTTATAAGTGTTGAACAATGGTTCTATGGTAGTTTCCATCATGATCCAAAAGACCAAATACTAATAAAAGAAGGAGGGAGGGAGGGAGGGAAGGAAGGAAGGAAGGAAGGAAGGAAGGAAGGAAGGAAGGAAGGAAGGAAAAAGAGAAGCTCCCGCCACGACCTACTTACCAATCACTGCCTCCTGGGCTGATGCCACCTCAACCTCAGCCACCTCTGGTTCCACAGTCTGAGTTTTCCCTGCAACAAGTTTCAACAAGAGATTTGTCAAAATCAAAGAACTTTGATGGAAGCCAGGACAGAGGCTGACCTTCTCCAGTGCCTTCAGTATTGTGACCACCTGAGTTAAGAAAACTAGACCCAACAAAGTCTTGAGCTCTGTCAGCTTAGTTGTGGGAGGAGGCGGTGTTGTACAAACACTACCTCCTGTGAACCTCCATCCTGCTTTATAAAGCTGGGAGTCTGTCTCCTGGCCTGTACTGGCCACAGAGAGAGATTGTCAAAGAAAATAATTGAGTAACACTTGTAGTTTGAAAGCCTTTTATATGAGTAAAGAATTTTAAATGTAGTACTTCATACCTAAGGAAAACTAAAATTGATTTTAGCCCATTATTTATATTTTAGAAAATACATTAATTTGTATTTGAGATTCCTTAAAATTTACCGTAACCTATGACTTTATTTGTACTTCAAAGATACACTAGGACGATACTTCCTATCACTCAATTCCTTTAGTCATTTTAATAAGATGAATAAATTATTCCCCAAATAAAGAGCAAGGCTAAGTAGAAGTACTCAAAAATCCAGCTGCTACTTTTATGTTCCTGAAGTGACCTGCAAACTTCCTGTTTATAATACCGCCATGGGGCTTGTATTCCTCAGAATTGCTTCATCTTTGACTCTTTCTTACAGGATCCATCTGATGACTTCCTGGAAGCATTTCCTAGATCTGTCGCTAGCATCACTCACAGTTGATTTCAGCCTTTGCTCTCCTGTACAGGTCTTTCAGGTTCATCTTGCTGAAGATTCTGAGCACCACCTTCCAGGCCTCCTCTCCTGGATAGTACTTGTTCACCAAGTTAGCCAGCTCCTCCCGGTTGGCCTTCTTTACTGCAGCCCACGGTATCACACGTTGCCCAGGTTCCACGTAGTCCTTTAGAAGTAACTTGAATTTATTTAACTCCTCATTATCTAGCTCTTCCAAATACAGCAGCACCCCAAAATCAGAGAAGGATGATGACGGTGAATCTGCCATCTCATCCAGGTTTCAGGGTCTTGTGGAAAAAAAATGAGAAAACCATGAAATAAATGGAACTTAGAGAAAAAAATTAGAAAATTATAATTTTTGTCAAAATATGTTAATACAATGAACCTTGGTTAAAGTCCACTGTACTGGATTCAGTATTGACCTAGTGTCTTCTGTAATACATTTTCTATCATAAATATTCCTCTAATATCTCCCACTGTACTGTATCATTTCTTTCACCCTCCCAGGATTTATTCCCAGCCCCACCACTTACACCTATAAAAATTTAGCAGAAGCAGTTTTTTCTCACTGAACCTCAGTCTACACTCCTACAAAGAGATGATATCAAAGCCAACTTCAGGAGAAAGTAGTATGGATCAAATGAAATAGGACTCATTACCACCGGATACGGAACAAGTTTCTGTGAAGTACTGGTTAGTTTCCTCTTCTCCAACGGGTCCCTCAGACTACAAAACAGGTTGTTTGTGTATCCCTGCCCAAATACTGTTCTCAAAGCACATACAATTGAAATGTGCCACATTCTCTTATGTTATTTATGGTCACCAGTCCACACATAGTTACCAAGAGTCTCTTGCTAGCTCCTCCCAGATCTACTTGCCAAAATCAGTTATTCTGGGTCAGTTCAATGTTAAAGCTCATTCAAGATGGTATCATTCTCACACCCTGGATTTGAATGCCCATGACCTTACTGCACAGCAGGATTGCTCTATGATGCTCTCAGGCTTCACCAGCAACAATGTTCAAACTCTTAAACTGTAAAATTTCCACAATCCACTTTCTACTAATATTGACCAGTTGATAGAACAGATTCATACCCCCATATTGTAAAAGATATGAGAATTACTATCAAATCCTTATCGTCAGAGCCCTGAATTTTCCCATAATTAGCCATCTAACGAATCTTATTCAATTTTTTTTATTCAGCATGGGCATTTCCATTAATAAATTAAGCCACCTTCACTTAAACATTAAGTCTCCCCAGGACCTCAAGCTCATCTTTAGTCATTTGCCTGAAAAGATAAATCTAGCACATGGTGGAGATGGAATGAGATTTAGATCTTCTTTCTAATTCCTTACCCTATCCAGCCTTTCATAATGCCTCTCCATATTCTGCTAATGGTGTTGGAAAAGACTGATGGTAGAAATAAAAATGTAAATAAGAAATTTAACCTCTCAAATGGAAGGTAAGTTATCTCAAAAATTGTAATATATCTGGACTTCGTTATCAGTGGACTATTAGAAGTCTTATAGTTATTTTTAATCTAGAAATCTTCTAGATTACAAGTAAATCTGGCAAAATCAGATTCTAGTGTAAGTTGAAAAAGGAAAACATTAAAATTTGAAAAACTTCAAAAGAAAATTGAAATTTCTCTAGGACACCGAGAATATGGTAGGCAAGCAAAAGTGAAGTATAGAACCCAAAACTATCAAATTCCTATCTAGAAATTCATAAATGTCACCGTATAAAGGCCTGTCACTTTCTTCTTCCTTGTAACAGAGGACACTCTCACTTTTTCTATAGAAAAGCTATAGATATCCCTCCAACCTGTGTTGTGAACTTTATCTGCGATGATTTCCGAAGTGATCGGTCCTCTACCTTCAACCACTCCCTGTTTTATAGGTCCCCCGATTAGCATTTTAAAATGCCCAAGTCTTATTTAGACTTTACCAAACATTACTTTTACTCTACAAATCCTTCATCTACATAATCCCACTTCGGTCTTCTACACTTTAGCTCCTATTACATTCTTCCATCCATTGAGAGGTGTGGCCAGCGCAATTCTTCGTAGGTATCTCATATTAATTAGCCCTGTTTCAAAAACACGCATTTTGAGGCTCAATTTTCATATGTATAAGTAGGAACAACAAGAGTACCTGCCTCTGAACAGATTAAAGAGGTTAATGCATGCACCTGAGAATAGTTGACTTTAACAATGCCTTGCTTTTTTGAAACTGGAGATCCAATCCAAGGCCTTCACATTGAGATATTTGTACCATAGTCCACTTTTTAGTTTTCCTTTTGAGACAAAGTCTTAGTAAGTCAATGCCTTGCATCTCAGTATTTTCTTTCCCCTTGAATCTGATTTCATACTTTTATTTTTCTTCTTCCTTTTGGTATATCCCTTTGAGCCAGGATGCAGATGAACTTAAATCTTAACAGGCTTTCTACTACATGATATCTACAGTTCTAATAAAGTGCAACATACCCTGATCTGCTTCCTAAAAGTTTTATGTTGCTCTTGATGGAATATTTTTAATTTTATGGTATAGAATTTTGCCACCTATTATATATATTAAATATATAGGTGTAAATATATAAATATATTAAATATATTATATATTTATTAACATATATCATTTATATATAAAACCAGATATATATTAATATATTATATAAATATATAAATATATTAAATATATATATTAAGCTTAATGATTCATTCAGCTTATATTAAAGATTTCTTGAGGGCCTGCTGCTTGGTTTTACCTACATTTTAGACTAAGAATTGCCGAGTGGTATGCCAAACCACAAAGCTCTTCTCCTACATAGCCACTGCCTTTTAATATCATCTCATTTTCCTAGGCACCAGGAGTTCAGAGTTACATGAGATCTGTGTGGCCATGCCTTCTGATACTCTTATCTTGTGCTGAAAATTTAATGCCATCAATTTTAAATGGTTTTGTTAATTCACACTTCACGCCATTTTTGCTGTATTTTGTGTAAACATTTTCTGATGTTTTTGTTTCCTTTTTGTTTGAATTCTTACACTCAAGACATTTGTGTTTCAGTATAATTGATGTATCTCCTTATACCCTGTTTCTTGGTCATTTCTTTATTGTGCCCAAACTGCCTAGTTTCTCCTTTCCTAAAATGTAGTGAATATTCTCTGCCATTTCCCCCGTCAGGTTTTACTTTAAAATGACTTATTTACTATATCTGAGATTTATTCTTTGATAATACTGTGTAAGTGTGTAAATAATCCACAAGTTCCAATAAATTCCATTTAATGTTGCCTTTTCAGGTGAGATGGTATCTGTATCATATATTAAAATCTCATGAAAATATGTTTATTTTCTGGGCAGTCTGCTTTGAGTCTGATTTGTTCCAATAGTAGTTGTACGCTCAGCATCAGACATGAAAAGATCTGGAAATGGTTTTAACTGCGGGCAATTTGCTACTCTAAGAACATTTAGAAATGTCTACAGATTTTAGTCACAGCTGTGGAAGATTAGGAGTTTTAATAATGTTGAGCTGCTATAGCCCAAGAATGCTACTATCACCTATACCATACAGTATTTCCCAAAGGATTGCCTAGCCAAAAGTGTCAGTAGTTTTGAGGTTGACAAACTTAATACAGAATATATTAACCAAGAAAGGAAATCAGGCAAGAGTGTGTGAGAAGACCAAGAATATACTATTTTCCGAGTTAAATGTCATTTTTCTAACTTCTCTAGCTGACATAATAAAGCCTCTGTTCTCTGTATTCCATTACAGTTGTGGCTCAAAATATTGACATTATAGAGGTCTTCCTCATCTTTAATATAAGATGCACTATTTCTTCTGAAAAAGGAAATATTCAGTGCAGTTTATTGGAACAACTTGTATTTATACAGATATTAGTATTGTCTCAGAATCAATCCCAGACACAGCAAATCACGTAATCATTTATATATAAAACCAGAGGAGAAAAATAGTGGAGAACGTCACATTTCAGGAGAAACTAAGCAGTTTGGACACAATTAGAAAATGACCAAGAAACAGTATATCATGACACATAACCATGTTGTAATACAAATGTCTTGCATGTAAGAACTCAAGATAAACCAAAATAGCAATCAAGCACTTATAAAAATATGGTTCAAAAAATAAGAGCTGAGGTGCAAATTAATAAAACCTTGGTAAAAGTGTTGCCATTATCATCTGGGCTCTGAGGTGTAGGCCTGAGATTTCAGCACTAAGAGAAACTGAGGCCAGTAGACTCCAAGTTTAAATCCTGCCTGTGGACAATTTAGCAACTTAATGAGACTCCATCACACAAAAAAAGAAAATTTAAATGTGCTGGGTATGTTACTCAATATGAAGTCCTTGGGTGGGGGGGGGGGGGGGATAACAGTTGGCATTATCTACAAAAGAGATGTACCCAGACTCAAATCTTCAGTTTGACCACTGTTTACTAATAGGAATTAGGACTCCTCAGAGGAGCTACTGATTCTATGGCTACAGCATCTTGTATAGCCAGAAAGTAAGGAAAAAAAGATTGAGACGTGCCAAACAAGATGAAGGATCTGATCTAAAAAGCACCCAATGGCCAAACCCAGTAACATAACATTGGGTTATAAACCAGCAAAATATCTGAGTCCAAGCTGATAAAATTAATGAGGAAGAAGGGACATCTTAGAGAGTAACTATAAAATATTTTATGCAGATATTCCCTTCTTCAGGAGATAGATCCTGTTTTATCTCACTCACCCCTGACAATTGACTGTGCTTAATGATTTGTTTCCAAGAAGTGAAATTTGGCAGGCAGTAGAGTAACTTTGCAGTAAAAAAAAATTGATAAACATTTTTAACAAGGCCACAGTCAAGGTTAAGGTCAACCATAATTCATTGTTGATATTATGTACCACAGATATGTAATGAGAATGACATATCACTCTGATATCCTTTGCCCCCCCCATAATCTTAGTTAAATATGAGGAATAATACATAACACAAATCCCAAGTTGAGGCATAGAAAACACCTGTCTAGAAACTATCAAGCTCATCAGGAAACAAGAAAAGACCGAGAAATCAGGAAAGGCCAGAGAAAAGTAAACATACCAATTCGCCTGATGGAATGTGCTGTCCTGGACAAAAACCAGGAATAGAAAAATGACAGAGAAAATTCCTGATATCCAGTCTCAGTACAAATTTTTAAAAATTGTCTTAGGTGTGATAAATGTATCACAGGAAAGATACTAAAAATAGGGGAAAATGGATGAAAAGTATATATAAGAGCTCTATTTAAATCTGAAAAATATGTTAAAAGAAATCTTTTATTTGGACATATACAATGCCCATTGCCTAGCAATTACAATCCTTAGAAAATATCCAACAAAAATGTGGGTGCACGTATGCCAGTGGGCATGTGAGAAGAACTAGAGCAGAAGCACTGTTTGTAATGACTAAGCGCTGGAATAGATCAAAGAGCCCACTTCTAGAAGAAGTAATAGTGGTATTCATACAATAAAATCCTATATATTAAAGAATATATGCTCTGCAACTACATGTCAGTAGGATGGATTTTACAATACTGAAAGAAGCCATAGCCAATATAATTATGTACTTTAAGTTTTTGTGGTACTGAGGATTACATCCACAGCTACAACCCCAACCTTTTGTTTTAATTTTGCATCAGGGTCTTCCTAAATTATCTAGGCTAGACTCCAACATATCTTCCTGCCTCAGCATCCCAGAGTGCCAAATTACAGCCATGTATCACCAACCTTAATAATTCCATTTTTAAAGATCCAAACAAATCTGAACTGTACAGTACTATTTATGGATGCAGCTATATTTTCAAATGGGCTAGAGGTTAGGAAATAATTACCATAAAAATCAGTTCAGTGTTCCCTGTGGGAAGTGGGGTATATTTGCCAATGAAGGTAATGTTTACCTTTCCTGGGGCTTTGGATACTGGTAATATTCTATTCTTTGAACTGGTGATGGTTTATATAAATAATTAATAATCACTAAACTTTTTTTGAGACAGGGTCTCACTCTGTACCCCAGACTGGTCCTGAACTCACTATGCAGCCCAGGCTATTCTTGGATTAATGCCAATCCTCTTACCTCAGCCTCCCAAGTGCTGGGATTACAGTCATGCCCCACCATGCCTGGCTTATGTGAGGCTAAGGGAATCGAATACAGGGCCTTGTGCTTGCTAGGCAAGTGCTTTAACCACTGTGCTACTCCTCCAGCCCCATTCACTAAACTTCATATTCATATTCAGTGACCTGTTCTATATGAATTATAGTTCACACTAAAATATGGTTTTAAAAGGCTATATCATCTGATAGGCATGATCCAAATAAATCATACTAGCAAGGAAACAAATTTACTGTGGACACCCCACAGAGAAAAAAAAAACAGTAAATGGCTAACAAGTATGAGAATTTCAGAAATTTGGTATCAACTTAAGTTTGAACAAACTAACACAAACCAGGAGACGCCACTTCTGAATTATCAAAATGACAAAAGTAAGCTTTAAATAAAAAAATACCACATAAGAATGAAGCAGAAATTGATAGTATCAATTTTTAAGTGCTACCTTCTTGAAAAACAATATCCCTTCACTACTGAAAATATTTTAAATTCTTAGTTATTGAAATAATGCTTTAATTGAAAGCCATGATTTGAACAATGTTGAACATGAAGGCAGCAATGACTTCAAAACATGCAAACCAAGAAGTATACAATAATCAAGAAAACTTCAAACAAATGTCTGACTTCAGTACATTGAAGGGTATATAATTCAGAAATCTAAAAATTGCTTTATGTATGCAATTTTAACTACCTTCTTGACCGTTAAAAGACATGCCTTTTCAATCAGTGCCACCTCCCGAGAAAGTATCCAGTGCAAAGAACCCCGAACACAGACAAGATGTGATAGTTCATTTAGAATAATGCAGTAGTCCAGTTATAATAATTAAATGCAGACAAATAGAGCCCAATTTTGATTTTTCAGTCATTAAATCGGCTAGTCATGCAGCAATGTGGTGTAAAGGCAATCGCCACTTGCCAAATCCCAATGAGGCAAATAAATGCCAGGCAACTCTACTTGAACTTGGCAAGTGGACAACATTGGCAAACTCCATAAAGAAAGCAATTTTCAGTATGTGGTGGCATGGTGACGCTATTTTGTTAGAACTCTATGGGAAGATAGGTGAGAGATACACTAACCGTATAGAGTACACACGGATGGACTTTTTAAGGCGAGCTTTTTTTTTCTTTTCCAGCTGGGCAGGCTGTTCTGAGGAAACTTCAGTAGAAACAGCAGCCCAGGTTGCGGTAACCTTGTGAGGAGGAAGGGCCAAACCCTGCATCAGGCGCATACTTACAGGGGCCAGAGAAAGCGGGACCCTTCCTGCCACCCCAATTCAGGAGAATTAAGCTGCACCTGAGTTAAAAGCAACATTAGGTCTCCACGTGAAGGCTACTCGTTACCCACGTGTGTGCCCCACTTCTAGCCTCCCAATCTACTCTCCCACACGAAGTGACCGCAGATTCTCAACCGGATCAAGTATCTCCCACACAGATACTGATTCATCACCCACGCAAAAGCCCTGGGCATCACCCTGGCTTTGCCTATGGCTGGGCCTTGGCCCTAGGTCGGAACACTTCTGGTTTTCATACACTATGCGGGCGTTAGAAGGATTCTCACGGAGCCTTTCCTCATCTAGGGCTGGCAAAACACACATCGGAGAAGAAAAGGTCATTTCCTACCTTAAGGCACGGTGCTGAACGTTATTAGTCAAAGAGAAAGGAAAATTTGAAAGGATCAACAGGCACTCGCTGTTTGACGAGAGAGGTGAGTGCTCCTGTTGGTTTTTAAGGCTCCTTCTTCCTCCTCCCTACGAGTAGGAAGGCCGCTGGAAGGGCCTGTTCCCATTGGCTGGCTGGGCAAGCCCTGGTCCCACCCTCTGCTTCCTTCTCCTTTGCGCCTCTCACTGGCACCTGTGGCCATAACCCCTTTCGCCCCCAGTACTATATGGTCCTCGGGGCTGAGCACCCTTGTGTGCACACGACCTCCTTTTCCTAATAATCTGTGCAGGGGTTGGGTTGGCAGAGGCCAGGCAGAACCTAGCTTTGAACGATTTCCCGCACTGGCTGACTCCCAATGAGGAATACTTATTCACTCGCCCAGTAACCTGCATAACTATGGAGCCCCTACATCGTGCCTGGCAATTTTCTGGGCCCCTTTCTAGGAGTGAACATAATATCCAGCTTTCTTTCCTACTCGCAAATTCCAAGGTGCTTACATTCTGTTGAAGGAAGGAGCAAAGAAAAAGAATTATAGTATGTCAGGTGTTGGTCATTGCTATGGAAAAAACAAACAAACAGTGGAGTAAAGGACATAGTCTTGAGCATATGGTAGGTTTGGGACTCATAAAGGGAAAAGGGAAGGCACCGCTAAGGTGACGTTTGCATAGAAAGTGGTAGCCACGCAGATATCAGGAGCTGAAGCATCAGAGGCGGTAGAAGCTGCTGGTGCTGATGCCAGCCTCCATGATTCATTAGAAAAATCCGAGCCACACCAGTGGTCAGAATGGTCAGCATGATTACTGATTGACAGATAGTGCAGCCTCATCCAAACCCAAACCCCAGAACCGGCTTTTGTGTAAATTTATGGCCTTGGCCCAGAAGACAAAGATCTTGTGGTTGGCTTAGCACCGAACAAGTCCAGGAGCTTCAGGAATTGGAGTTTCTTAACTCTCAGATGAGAAATACCAAACAGGAAAATGAATATTATCTTAGGCTAGTTTCTTTTTTTTTTTTCAGGATAATCCATTCAAATGATTTTTCCTATTTCTATAGCAGCAAGATTTGGGAAACTCTGAAGTTGTGTCTTATTTTGTCTCAGGTAGGATTTCTGCAGGCCGAATCTTCATGGAGATCTTTGAGCTTTTTCAGCAAAAATAAGCAGGCAGTATTCATTGAGATGAAGTAAATACTGCACAGCTGGTCCTAAGGATTCAGCCCTGCTAGTTAGCAAATGGTCTCAACAATGGCAGTCTCAGAAATCAGAAGCCTAGAATGTAAAGTTTCATTTAATACACTAACTCAAAAGGATAACCAACAGTGTGGAATGAGGGAAAAAGTACCACCTTCTCTTGGGTTCA
>PVKB01005092.1:29116-110705 GCA_004027205.1 Ctenodactylus gundi | reverse complement strand
GGTACTGTTTTAAAAGTATATTAATCAGATGATTTAATTACCAATCTATTTTCTAAGTTACATGTTCTCTTTAGATGTTACCTTTCCTCCAAGCTGTTTTGTTGCTGCTTCTGTTTCTGCCTCTCAAAGAGGATAAAATCACATTCAACATCAAAAAAGTGAATTGCTTCATTCAACAAGCTTAAAACTTTATCAATTTGCTACATTAAATGGATTTAAATCTGTATCACATAAGTATGCTACAGTTAAAGCAATTGATAAATAGCTATGCTCAGTTGTTTGAGATTTTTTGACTTTCATACATTGACTACGCATATTTCACTAATAATTAACATTTTGCCCTATTTGGTTTTTCCTTTTACCTATCAATTCATCCCTAATTTCGTGCATAGCCTTACTTTTTTCTCAGCTCATTCTCCTCTAGCTGTTGTCGCTTATTCTCTGGGGTAATTGGTGTCACTGGCCTCCCTTTCACTTTCTAAGTTTCCTTTAAGTATTCTCTGCAATACTGGCTCAGTGGCTGCAAATTCCTGTAAGCTGTCTATATTGTGGAAAGTTTTAAGTTCTCCCTTTAAATTAAAAGATAATTTTGCTGGATATAGCAGTCTTATTTGGCATTTATGTTCTTTTAGTGCTTGGATGACATTGCTCCATGATCTCCTGGCTTTTAGAGTTTGGATTGAGAAGTCTGCAGTTATCCTGATGGGCTTATCTTTGTAGGTCACCTTCTGTTTTTCTCTTACTGCTTTTAGTATTTTCTCTTTGTGTTGGGTTTCTAGTATTTTAATTATGATGTGTCATGATGAGAATCTCTTCTGATCAAAGTTGTTTGGTGTTCTATATGCCTGCAATAGTTCCATGTTCATTTATTTTCTTAGATTTGGGAAATTTTCTTCCATAATTTCATTAAACATGTCCTTTAAGCCTTTTGTTTTGTCCTCAGTCTTCTCCTGGACTCCCATAATTCTGAGGTTGCTTCTCTTTGAATCATCTATCAGCCGCTGTAATGATTTGCTTTCTTTCTTATTTACTTTGTATTCTTCATGGCCGGTATGTTGCAGCTCAGTCACTTTATTTTCTAAGTCTGACATTCTATTCTGAAGATGTTTAATGTGGTTGCTTATTGTTTCCTATGTGTTTCTCACTTCCTGAATATCTGCATTCAATTTTTCTATATCTCTTTTGTGCTCTTCTCTAATTTCTTGTATTGCCTTCATTATCTTCTGTTTTATTTCTTCTATGGTCTCCTCTTTTTGCTTTTCAAGGCTTGTTTTTAGCTTAGCTATGTGTTGGTGTAGCTCTTGTGCTGTCTGTTTTATTTCCTGCTTTAATTTTTGCTTTAATTGAATAAATATTTGGGCCCAGAAGTTACCATCCTTTTTGCCATTTTCATCTTTGGATTCTGCAATTTCAGTATCCCTGGTATCATCTTCTGGGGTGTCAGCCTTTTTGTAGGAGATTTGTTATCATGTTTCCTTATGGTTGTGCTGTCTCAGGCTGTCTCTGGTGCACAGGAAAGAAGGGTTTGGCAAAGGTCTAGTCCTAGATGCCTGTGGAATCCTCTGGCCCAAGGCACAGACAGGAGACAGGGTGATGGAATTCCCAGTCCTAGATGCCTCTGGAAGCCTCTGGGGCTCAGGATTGACAGGGTGATGTAATTCCCTGGAAGCCTCTGGAAGCCTCTGGCTCACGGGATGGATGGGTGATGGACTTCCTGGTCCTAGATGCCTCTGGCGTGCAGGGCAGCAGTGAACTGGAAGCCTCTGGCGCGTGCCAGAGGAACAGGGCAATGGTTCCCCTTTTGTGGTGTCTTGTTCCCCCCCCGGTCCACTCAGCACAGCTCTCCGTCCATCCTGTCTTTCCTCTCCCAGAGCGGGCTCTCCACCCTTGGAGCAGAGATGTCCCTGAGTCGTTCAGGGGATCAACAGCCTTTTCCCCTTCTTTTCTCCTCTCTCTGCCACTTGTGCCAGTTTCTTCCTAGGCACTGTTTAAGGATGACCCCAAAATCCCTGCTGTGCTCTTCTGAGCTTTCTTTTACCCTAAAGTGTTCATTCTTGGGCTTTTTTGTTTCCTTCTTTTTTAAATGGCTCCTGCTGACATCATTGCCTGTGATGTCTGCCGAACGCTGCTTCTAATTTGCACTCCAAGGGAATTTTCTAGGGGGAGCACACTTTGTGTTTATAGTACACACTATCTGCAAGTTGTTTTTTCCGAGGCTGGGGCCACCAGCTGCTGACAATTCCTACTTCTTTTGATCTGTGCTTACATTAGACTGAGGTTCTGGCCTCTGGACTTTCCTCCATCTGTGGTCTGTGGATGCTGGCTGCTCAGGACCGCACCAAGTCGGCTGCTTTTTTCCTCCTCTTCCGATAAAACTTCAGGATTTCTGACCCTCCTGCAACCTCCTCTCTGTTGTTGGGGTGCTCTGTCCTCTCCCAGCTCCCTCAGATATTCTAGGCCCACGCGAGCTTTCCTCTGTCCGCAGCTGCCTGTGGCGGCTTCCTGGACTGCTGGTATTTTTTTCCCTCTGCTTTCAATGCTCCTTCAGAATTTCTGGCCTTCCTCTGGCCTTTTTTCAGTTGTTGGGGTGCTCCTCTCTTTCCTAGCAACATGGAACATGCATGTTCTAACTAAATTCTTGACTTTTTAAGTGGGTCGATGAGGAGACCTTGTACAGCTCTATTGCTCAGCCACCATCTTGACCTCAAGCTCCTCAGTGTTTCCATTTTAATGTCCAAGTCTTTCGATTTTAATGTCTAAGTCCATTTTGATTTGATTTTGGTGCATGGTAAAAGATGTGGGTCCAGTTTCATTCTTTTGCATGTGTTTAGCCGGTTTTCCCAGCACCATTTGTTAAAGAGGCTCTCTTTACTCCAGCATATATTTTTGGCCCCTGTCAAAGACCAGATGTCTGAAGGTACTCAAGAATGTTTCTGCATCCTCAATTCTATTCCATTGATCCACCTGTTTCTGTGCCAGTACCATGTGGTTTTTATCAATGTTGCTTTGTGCTATAATTTGGTATCTGGAATTGAAATGCTACCTCCTTTTGTTGCTTAGGATTTTTTGGCTATTCTGGGCGTCTTGTGTTTCCATATAAATTTCTGTATCTTTTTCCCAGTTCTGTGAAAAATGCTGTTGGCATCTTGATTGGGATTGCACTGAATCTATATATCAGTTTAGGTAGTATAGCCATTTTGATAATGTTGGTTCTACCTATTGAGAAACAAACGATGTCTTCCCATTTTTTAATGTTATCTTCAATTTATTTTTTCAGAGCACTATAGTTTTCAGCATAGAGATCTTTCACTTGCTTTGTTCCTAGGTTTTTAATTTTCTTTGAGGCATTTGTGAATGGAGTTGTTTTTCTGATTTCTTTCTCTGTGTTTTCATTGTTGCTGTAGAGGAATGCTATTGATATTTATGTATTGGTTTTATAGGCTGCAACATGGATAAGTTTATTAGGTCTAAGAGTCTTCTGGTGGAGCTTTGGGGTTTTCTATGGAAAGGATGTCACTTGCAAAAGGACAGTTTGACTTCTGCCTTTCCTGTGTGTATTCCCTTTTTTCAGTCTCTTGCCTGATTGCTTCAGTTGAGGTTTCAAGCATTGTGTTAAGCAAAAGTGCTGAGAGGAGTGGAAGAATGGCTCAGCACCTAAATCACTTGCCTAGCAAGCACTACATCAAGCGCTAAGTATCCGAGTTAATTCCCCAGCACCACATAAGCTGAGCATGGTGGCACACGCCTGTAATCTCAGCACTTGGGAGGCTGAGGCAGGAGGACTGTCGTGACTCCAGGGCCAGCCTGGCCTACAGAGTGAGACTCTGTCTCAAAAAAAAAAAAAAATGGTGAGAGTGGACTCCCTTGTCTTGTTCCTGATTTGAGGGGAAGTGCTTTCAGTTCTTCACCATTTAGGATTATGTTGGCAGTAGGTTTGTCATAAATTACTTTAATCAGATTGAGGTAGGGTCTTTCTATACATATTTTCATCAGTTTTGATCAGGAAGGGATGTTGTATTTTTGTCAAAGGCCTTTTTTGGGGCATCTATTGAGATGATCATGTGGGGTTTGTCCTCCCTTTTGTTAATATTGTGTATTACATTAATTGATTTGTGTATGTTTGAATCTGCCTTGCATCTCTGAGATGAAGCCAACTTGGTTATACTGTATGATCTTTTAAATAATCTGTTGCACTCTGTATTGCAATTATCTGATTGAGGATTTTTGCATCTGAATTCATTAAGCAAACTGGCCTGTAGTTTTCTTTCTTTGTTGAGTCCTTATCTGGTTTGGGGATCAAGATGATACCTACTTTCAGAAAGGAGTTGGGCAGTGTTTCCACTTTCAATTTCATGGAAGAGTTTAAGAAGTATTGGCACTAACTTTTTCCTCAAGTTCTGATAAAATTCTGTAGTTAATCCATACCTGATGGATTTTCTCTGTTGGTAGATCCTTATTTTTACTGCATCAATTTCATTCCTGGTTACTGCTCCTTTCAGGGTGTTTATATCTTCTTGGCTCAATTTTGGTATATGTGTTAAGTACTTTGTCCATTTCTTCTGAGTTTGTGAGTTCACTGGAATATTTGAATATAGTGTTCATTTGACTTTAGGAAGTTCTTGATTTCTTTCTTGGATTAGTTTCTTTTAATTCTTTGGAATTCAATCATGTCTGTGATTTCTTCTTTTTCACTTCTAATTGCACTGAAGTGTATTTTTTCTTTCCTTCTTTTGGTGAATTTGATTAGAGGCTTATCAATTTTATTCCTTCAAAGAACCAACTCTTTGATTCACTGATATTTTGTATTTTTAGTTTCAATTTCTTTGATCTCTGCTCTGATTCTTATAATTTCCTCCTGTTGTCTTTGGATTTGGTTTGTTCTTGTTTCTCTGGGACGTTGAGGTGCATCATTAGATCGTTTGAGGTTGCTCTTTTTTTTCATATGTGCACTCATAGCTATAAATTCCCCTCTTAGTACTGCTTTCATTGTGTTCCACAGGTTCTGGTATGATGTGCTTCCACTGTCATTTGACTTAAGTTCTTTCTTTCTTGGTTTCTTCTGTGATCCATTGTTTGTTCAATAATGTATTAATTATTTTCATGTATCTGAATAGTTTCTGTAATTACATTTGATATTGTTTTCTAATTTTATCCCACTATGATCTGAAAGTGTACAGGAAATTATTTCAGTTCTTTTATATTCATTTAAGCATGTTTTATGTCCAAGATTTTGGTGTATTTTGGAAAATGTTCCATGTACTGCTGAGAAAAAAAGTGTATTCTGTTGATGTTGAATAGTCTGTAGGTATCTATCAAGTCCATTTGCTCCATGATGTATTTAGTTTTGTTGTTTCTTGTCTCTGTTGATTTTTTATTTTTTGGTCCAGCTGACCTATCTACTTGTGAGAGTAGGATGTTAAGGTCCCCTAGTATGATTGTATTGGGGCCTAGTTGGCCCTTCAGGCACCTAGATTGAGTACATATATGTTTACAACGGTGTGCTCTTCCTGTTGGATTGTTCCTTTTACAAGTATACAGTGTGTTTGTCTCTTCTGATCTGTTTTGAAGCCTGTAGTGTCTGAGAATAGTATAGTTATTCCTTGTTTCCAGGCTCTAGTAGCACGTAGAATTCATTTCCAGCCTTTTACCTTCAGTCTGTGTGCTTCTTTGTGAGTGAAGTGAATCTTTTGCAAACAACAAATGGTTTAGTTTTGATTTTTGATCCACTCTGCCAGTCTGTGTTTTTTGGTTGGTGAATGAAGACTGTTAACACTGAGATTAGTATATGATTTTTACTGAATCTTGTCATTGTTCTGATCTTCTAGTGTTGGTTTTTTGCTTCTATTGTTACTTTCTCTTTAGATGTTTCTTTCCGTCTATATTCTTTGGTGCTGCTCATCTCTCTTAAGATTTCTCTAAGTATTTTTTGAAATGCTGTGCTAGCAGTGCAAATTACCTTAGGGTTTCTTAGTCATTAATTTTTTAAATTCTATTTTTCAGGGGTAGTTTTGCTGAATACAACAATCTGACTTGATACCTGGTTCCTTTTAAATCTTGAAAGATTTTGCTTCAGGCTCTTCTGGCCTTTAAGGTTTACACTGGGAAATCTGTGATAATTTGAATGAGTTTGCCTTGGTAAAATAGTGTCTGTTTCTCTACTGCTTTTATTTTTGAGACAGGATCTCACTCTGCACTCCAGGCTGGTCCTGAATGTACTATGAAGCCCAGGCTGGCTCCAAACTCATGGGAATCTTCCCACCTTTGCCTCTCTAGTGCTGGGATTACAGGCATGCACCAACCATGCTAGGTTTTATGTGGTGCGGGGGAATGAAATTCAGGGTCTTGTGCTCCCTGAAGGCAAGGAAAGGGCTTTAATTGCTGTGCCATTCCTCCAGCCCTCTTACTGCTTTTAATACTATGTTGAATTTCCGAGGTTTTGATTATGGTATGCTGTGGCAACTGTCTTTTCTGGTTAAGGTTATTTAGTGTTCTATAAGCTTCTTGTACCTTAATTTCTTTTCCTAGATTCAGGAAATTTTCTTTCATGATTTCAGTGAATAAAGTATTTATACTTTGGTGTTGTCTTCTGTTGTATCTCCCACACACATAATTTGGAGGTTGGTTCTCTTTGAATCATCCATCAGCTCTTGTATCTACTTTACACATTTTTGATTTTGGAGTTGTGCCTGATTATGGCATTTGTTTCCTTAGCCTTGCCTCAAAAGTTTAAAATCCTGTCCTTGCAAGGTTCAAGCCAACTTCCTCTGCTTTCAAAGGAATTTTTCATATACTGAATTTCAGTGAGATTTCTTTTCAGATTTTTCACTTCTCTATCAAAATGTTCCTTCATATCTGACATTTTCTTATTTATCTTAGGCAACTTTTTGTGTCTTCTAAATGCTTGGTAAGTTTTGTCATTAGGACCACGTCTTTATGCCCACTGATCATTACTTGCATTTCTCTAAGACTATCTAGCTTTAACTGACCATTCTCAGAAACCAACAGGTCAACTAGGTTTTTGACTGTATTTCCTATGAGTTCCACTATTTCAGGGACCATAACATTAGCTTCTGGGGTCTCAGGTGTTCCTCTGTGTGTCCTGTTGCCGTGTCTTCCTATGATTTAATTGCTGAGGGACTTCACTTTAATAACCTGAGAGGTTTCTGCGAATGTATGGGAGTGTATGGGGAGAGCTGAAGCCCTGAGTTCTCTGCTGGCAGTAGGCAAGTGAGAGATGACCTAACAGTCTGAGTGTCTCAAATGTGTCTTGTTCACAACGAGCCGCCTCAGCAAAGATTTCCCATCTGTTCTGGCTTCCCTCCAGGGCAGGGCTCTCCACCCTCGAAGGTGCTCGTACTACTACCTGAACCATGGAAGAGATCGGCGGCCTTTCTTCCCTCTCTACAACTGTCTCTGTGCCAGTTTCTTCCTAGGTACTGTTTAAGAATATCCCCAAAATCCCTGGTGTCACCTGTCTGTGGTGTTTTTTACCCTAAAGATGAGGCTTGGGCTGTTTTTAAGATGGCTCCTGCCTATGTCGTTACCTATTACGGCTGCCAAGTGCTGCTTCTCCCAACCTGGTACAGGCTCTGGGAGGCCTTTTCAAGGGGAAGCTTGCCATGTGTTTCCAGTTTGCACTATACGCAGGCTTGTTTCTGGAGGCAGGAGCTACCAACTGCCGTCAATTCCCACATCTCCTGATTCTGCCTCTATCTGAGGCTCCCATCTCCAGGCTTACCTTGGTCTGCAGATGTCAGAAGCTCACAGCCCTTCAGTTGGCCTCAGGTGGCTTCCTGGGCTGTTATTTTCTTCAGCTTCTGATATGTCTGTCATGTTTCCATCCTTCCTATGGCCTTCTTTCTATTCCTGGAGCTTTCCTACCTTTCCTAGCTATGCTAAACAGGCAGTTTTTATCTATATCTCAACTTTTTGAGTCTGAGGAGACATTGAGCAGTTCTGTTACTTGGCTGCCATCTTTGATACTTTCTAAAGCTCCTAGTCCAGTTAGGTTGTATCCACCCAGTTAATCTCCACTGCCAGATGACTTGTAACTTATTCTCAGCATCCATACCACTCTTTTCCACTGTCTCCATCCACTCAAGGGCAGGGTTCCCATCAGGGCTGTTCCTAGGTATGATGGGGGTTGTAGAATCCTGCTCCGAGAAGAAGCAGGTCTTCTGCAATGTATCAGGTTGCCTGATCTGAATTTAAGTATTCTTTGGTTTCTCATATATATTGCAAATATATTTTACAAGTTTTGTTTCTGTAAGGTTTACATAGTCAGATCCTTCAGTACTTCTTTGGAATATTTTTCTTTGACACTTAGAAAGATATTCCTCAAGGAGAAATCATTAATTTTTATACCTTCATTTTTTGACTCAGTTTTACCAATCTGGAAATTATCTCAGTGTTTTCTCAATGTATGGCAAGAGGCCACAATCCAGCTTATTTTCCTTTGATGTGTTAGGCAAATTTTCCTATCACCATTCATCATCTAATCCTTTTCTTTCCTATTTGTTTTTAGCACCAGCTTTACTGTTCCCCAACACACACACACACACACACACACACACACACACACACACACACACAGAGCTTGTTCTTCGTCATAACTTCTGTTTCACAGATCTGCTCTATTTGGAGGGAAGTGCTTTACTACTATGCTATACTACCTCCCCAGCTCTACCACCAAGCTATACTACCTCCATTAGCCTTTTCACTCCAGGCTGAGCTGTAACATGGGATCTGCTTGCCTCAGCTTCTTTAGCAGCTGGGATTACCAGTGTGTACCACCCGACCCATATAAAATGATCTGGGCTGCTCATTTTATATTGGAACTACATTTTAATTATTACAGCTTTTAAGATATTTTTATTTATCTTTAAAATATTCATACATTTGCAGAAAGTTTAAAAAGTAATACAAAGATGTCTCATGCATGCTTCACCCAGTCTTCCCCAGGGTCACATCTTATGTGACTAAAGTACAACATCAACACTCAGGAAATGACAATGGCCCAGTGTATACACAGATCATGTGTGAATCCCTCATAAGGACACAGGACTTCCCATCACCAGAGATCCTCTTCCTGCCCTGGTCTTCCTGCTCCCCAACTGGTTCTCCATCTTTAGACCTTTGTCATTCAGAGAATGTTAAGCAACAGAATCGTCAGGTCTGGTGGCACAGGCCTGTATTCTCAACACTCTGAGAGGCTGAGGTGTGAGGATTCCAAGTTTAAGTCCAGTTTGGGCAACTCACTGAGACTCTCTCTCAAAATCAAAGCCAAAAAAAATGTGCTGGGGTGTAGCATAGTGTGAAGGTCCTGGATTCCATCCCCAGTAACACCATCACCACCAAAATAAATAAATAAATAAATAAATAAATAAATAAATAAATATCATACAGCATTAGACCTTTTGAAATTGTCTTTTTTTGTTCATCTTGACCTCTCTCCCCCAGTCCTGGGGGTCGAGGCCAGGGACTCACTTGTGCTAGTGCTAGGCAAGTACTCTACCGCTATGCTACATCCTCAACCCTTTTTCTTTTGCTTATGTATTTTTTTTTTCTGTACTGTGGCTTAAACCCAGGGCCTTCATATTAAGCTGCATTCCAAAACTTTATTTTTTAAAGAAACACTTGCAATTTATTTGTTTACTTATTTGAGACAGGGTCTCGCTCTATGTCCCAGGCTGGTCCTGAACTCACTATGGAGCTCAGGCTGGCCTTAGACTCATGCAATCCTCCTGTCTCAGCCTCCCAAGTACTGGGATTACAGGCATGTGTCACCATGCCTGGCTCGTGTGGTGCTGGGGAGTCGACCTCAGGTACTTAGCAGTGATTGCTAGGCAAGAGCTTTAGCGTTTGAGCCATTCCTCCCACCCCCAAGACTTTTTAAATACATTTTACCTTGAAACAGTATAAGTCTCACTAAATCACCTAAACTACCCTACCCTCCCAGAGTGCTGGGATTACATGCCTGCATCAGCAGCAGGCCTTTCTGGACATTTCCCATATAGGGAATCATCATACAAGTGGCCTATACACCTGGTTCCTTTCACTTGTCTTGTGCTTTGGAGGCAGCTCTACAGTGCGGCACATGTCATTGGCTCTTTGTTCCTGCTGAGCACTCTCCTTTCATAGTTGGAGAAAATACATGCTTCATTTTCTGTTTTGAAATCCTATCTGCACTCTTGTCCCTTGACCTGCTGTTTTCTTGCTTTCTTTTATTTTTTATGGTGCTGGGAAGTGACCCACAGCCTTCACACTAAGCCACATCCCAGTCCCTCCACCTCCCTTTTTTTTGGAGACAAGGTCTCACTGTGTAGTCCAGGCTGGTCCTGAACTTACCATGTAGCCAAGGCTGGTCTTGAACACATGACAATTCTCCTCAGTTTCTTGAGGGCTGGATTATAGACATGAATCACTATACCCAGCAAATTTTTACATGGTGCTAGAGAATTGAACCTATGGCCTACTGCATGCTAGGCAAGCACCACTAGCCTAGTTTTATTTTCATTTTGAGACAGGATCTAAGTTTCTAAGTCACTAAATTGCTCAGGCTGGACTGAAACTTGTTATCCTCTTGCTTTAGCATCCCAGAGTGCTGGGATTACAGGCCTGTGCCACTAGGCCTGGCTTTTCTCCCCCCCACCCCCCCGAGTTCTGGAGATTGAATTCAGCACCTTTCCACAGAGGTACACTCCCAGCCCATTTTTACTTATTTATTTATTTATTTATCTTTTAAGGCAGAATCTCACTAAGTTGCCCAAGTGGGAATTGAATTTGTGGTCCTCCAGACCAAGCCTCCCAAGTGCTGGGAGTACAGGACTGTGTCACAGTGCCTGGCTCCACGTTCTTCTCCTCCTGAGGTGGTGCTGCAAGGCCAACTTTGCTGGTCTCTTTCCAATGGGCCCCAAGGTAGCACAGGTCCTGTCCACTCATGCCCCAGGGCTTCCCCAGTGCCTTGTAAATATGTTTGGTTTTTTGAGATAGGGCTTATCTATGTAGGCCTGGCCAGCCCTGAACTCACTATGTAGCCTAAGCTGGCCTCAAAGTCTTGGCGATCCTTCTGCCTCAGCCTCAGGAGGGCTAGCACTACAGGTGTGTGCCACCTTGCCCAGCTTTGCTTTGTGAATTTGTAAAGCTGAGGCTGTCCCAGGGAAGCCAGGCAGGGAAGGCCCACCTGGGAAAGACTTTCTTGCTAACAGGAGGCAAAGAGAAGAGTCCCTTGGAGTCAGTGTAGTCTTGTCTGTGCGTGACACCTGGAGCTCTTCAGCTACTGGGGACTGCATGGGAACAGAACAGAACATGCAAACTCCTTGGCCTCGTGGTGGTGCTGCTGAGAAAACCACCTTGTCTCCGACTTTTTTTTGTGAGATGTGAAACTTTCAACAACACAAATGCCTTTGAGTGACTGACTGTAAGTAACTAAAGCACCTGGATAGTCTGGTCCCGCTTCCATTCTTCCACCCAGGACTTCATTTTCCTGCAGTCCTCACACAATTGCAGGGTTCCCAGGTGTCAAGTCCAGGACTTTTTCCAAGCCCAGTGCCTGAATTTCACACTGTCTCTTGCTGCAGTCCTGGATAAGGGCCTCCACCTGTCCCTGACTGGACGGTATTCCTGTCACTCTTTCTGGCCTCACTCACTAACTGTCCCTTTCTACACCCAAATCCCTCAAAAAGGTTCTGTCTGCTGTTTCCACCTCTTAAATTTTTCTGGAATCCTACTGCCACTACTGCCATGTTCCTACCGGATGGCAGTGATGTCCCTGGAACACATCTCCCTCCTCCCTCTGGTTTGGCACTTTCCCGTCAGCCTCGGTTGTGGGTCACAATCACCTTTCTAAGACAGAGACTCCATCACACTTCCCTTGTTTTAAATATTTCACAGTACCAGCTCCATGTCCACATGATAAAAAGTATTTAGACTTCTTTGGGGGGGGCGGGTAGTACTGCTGATTGAAACCAGGGCTTTAACACTAAGCTGTATCCTAGCCCTTTTTTTTTTTTTAAGTTTTGGGAAGGGGATCACTGAGTTACTAAGTTGCCCAGAGTAGGAGAGAACTTGTGTTCCGCAGGCTGCAGCTCCCCGCGTGCTGGGACGCTAGGTGTGGGCCAGCGTACCCTCTTCTTTCCTGCTTTTGTGATCTCCTCTCCCTCCTCCCACACCAAAGGTCTGCCTACACAATGGTGCTGTGAAGTGCATGCACTTGCCAGGTGTCTCACCCTCCTTCCTTGTGGGCGCCTCCCAACCCACTGGATCCCTTCCTGCAGCCCCTCCCCCGGGCACCTCTCCAGGCTGTGCTCCAGGCTGCAGAATGTGCAGGGATCACTGTGGGCCCAGGAGATGCACTCTCCATGTGAGAGCGTCCCCACCGCTCTTTTACCTTCAGGTTTCACAGGGAATTCTGGATATTTACCTGCTTTACAAAGGCCCTGAAAAGAATCCCCCTCGGCACCGGGTCTCACAGGGGCTCCCGTGCACCCCAGCCCTCGAGTCGTGGGCCTCTAGGTCCCCTACCTTCCCGCGGGCCGGAAGCTTGTCGGGGCCGGGCGGTCTCTGCCGGGCTGACCTCTTGGGACGACGTCTCCATCACCTTGCCCTTCGGAGCCGAGTGTAGGGTTCCCTTCCGCTCCTCTCCTGAAACACACGAACAGCGAGTGAGGCCCATTCTTGGGTCCCACCCGTTAAGCTCGGTTCCGCGGGCTACCGCCGAACACCGGGTCTTGCGGTCTGCCAACTCTCGGAGGCGGGCCTCGCTTTTACCTTTCCTGGACTTGGGCTTAAGCTTGCTTTTGGAAAGTCCCATAGGTGAGCCCACCGCCCTGCCGGCGACGGCCGAGGTCCCACGCATCCGCGGTCGCGCAGACCCCAGTAACTCACAAAGACTACTCTCTCCCGGCGGCGGCTTCCGTCACCACGGCAACTAGGAGTCTCGCGATGCCTCGCAGCGAGCTGCGTCCTCTCGCGAGAACAGGTTGTGCGACCGGAAGCTGCGGCCACCCGGGGAGTGCCTGCCGGGTCCCACTTCCCTGAGAGATCTCGTTGTTGCGCTACCCGGAGCGGGGTCGCTACCGGACTGGCCATGGACGGTAAGGAGCTGCTGCTCACTTGGTGTCGCAGACGACACCCGTTCCTTGGGCCTCGACCTCAGGTCCCGACCCAGGGCCTCTTTCCCCAGCCTTAGTCTCCGATCCCGACCCAATACCTGGAACCCAGTCCTCGATTCCCCAATTCTGGCCCAGGACTCCTGTCTCCCGGCCTTGATCCCCGATCCTGACCCAAAACCTGGACACTGGGCCTTGACCCCGACCCTTCCTGCATATCTGGCCCTTAGTGACAACTCTGTGACAAACTTCGCGCCTTGAACGAACCTCGATATGGTCCAACTTGGCCTTTGGGCCCCTGGAATGTTGAGTCGAGAGTACCAGGAAAGGTGATAGTTGCACTCCCTGACTTCAGCCCATAGGAATGGCCTGGCCGAAAAGCTCAGAGAATGCCAGGCAGGGTAGTAAGCGGCCTGTCTCACAACAGCTCTTGGAGATGGGTGCTGCAAGTAGTGCTCTGTCGGTGGGAAGCAGACTGGGAGGGAGCCGCCCTTGTAATCTGCTCTTTGGTCCTCTCATACTTCCGGGTGTTCGGAACTCGGGGATCCCAAAGAACTAGAAGAACTGGGCGTAGTGTCACTCACCTGTAATCCCAGCACTGGGAAGGCTGAGCCAGGAGGATCCTGACCTAACTGGCTTGATAGAATTTTGAAAAACTGCTTTCTCAAATGCAAAAGGCTGCATACTGTGCCACTGTTGTGAAGGAACAGTGTAGGAACTGCCCAGACTGGCTCTAAGAGCGCGCAGGGTGAGCACCTGATGTAACATTCCCCGAAAGAACAGAGTTTTGTGCCCTGACCCAGCTCTTCGGTGGGAATTTTTCTTAAACCCTACAAAGACCAGCCCTTTGTTATTCATATTTCGATCCCACCGCAGTCTTGCCAGAGCACAGTGGCCTGGAGACAGGGCTTTGGCCACATCTTCCAGCAGATGGATTGATGTGCTGCACTGTTTTTAGTGCTCTGTGTCCCAGAGCAGATCTTGGCTTTAACCTGCACCTGCGTTGCGGTGGTGCATGCACAGAGTTCACCTGGAGCCCCAGAAGATCACTTGGGAGCCTTATCTGCATCTCTGAACACTCAGGAACCCCTTTCTGGGTTGTGGGGGTGAATTGGATGCCAGGGCACCCTGTGGGTATAAAAGTGGAGTAATGGAGATCAGTCTGAAAATGCCCAGCTCTGTAGTTGTAGTAAATGTATAGCAAGTTCAGTTAACAGTGTGCTGATCAATACATTTGGATTTCTTGAGTTGCTATTTTTATCTATTTATCTTTGGCAAGATAGAATGTGTATAAAAAAGTAGACTGTTAAGTACTAAATAGTAAGTCATGAAAGATTCCCAAGAGTCTTTTTTAAAGCTGTATTAATTGTAAAGCAGCACCTAAGATTCTTTTTTATTTTATTTTATTTTTATTTTTGAGACAAGGTCTTGCTCTGTAGTCCAGGCTGGTCCAAAACTCACTACGTAGTCTAGACTTGCATTGAACTCACAGCAATCTCTTCTGCCTCCCTAGTGCTTCCGCAGTGCTGGGATTATAGGCATGTGCCACCATGCCCAGCTTATGTGAGGCTAAGCAAACACTCTAACCACAATGCTATTCCTGCAGCCCCAGCTCCTTAGATTCTTACCATGTGGAAGGTTGTGGGTATTACCTCCCCTGACCTCACGCCAACCTTCCAGTGCCTGGTGCCATCAAGTATTCCCAGTGAGGGCACAAGTTCAGGGAGGGTCCATGTTAGCTGAACCCTTTTAAGGGCTAGGACCAGGCAACAGTCCACTCTCTGATGTTACCTCTGGTGGGTCTCCCTGCAGGCCTAGACAAGTGTCGTCTGTGGTCTCTGTCAGCTTCTAGTGTCCACAAGCAGCATGGAGGCTCCATCTGCTTGTTAGAAGTGCTGCTTGCCATGTTTCTTAAAATTCAAACCCTTTCCTCTGTCTTTGCAGATACTCTGTTCCAGTTGAAGGTACGTGTGAGGGACCATTGACACCAGCTTGTCCTGGTTATTCCTACACGAAGACAGGTACAATGGGTCACACACAGAGCCCAAGAAACAGAGTTGGGGCCAGGTTGTAGCAGTTAAGTGACTAGCATAGTGGTACAAATTGCTGACCAGTCAGGATGGTTGAGCTGGCTGTGTGACCTGCTGCCTCTGTGTCCAGGCAGGTGGGGCAGACCATGCTGACTCACCCCTGGAAGGCCAAGTGTGTCATCATTAGGAAGCATGGCTTCATGGCTTAGGTATTATGTTCACATTCTAATGGACTAAGCTTGCTTACTTTTTTGTTGTTGCTGTTGTTGTACTGGGGGTTGAACCTAGAGCTTTCACACTGAGTTACATTCCTAGCCCTTCATTCTGATGCAGGGGTATTGGTAAGTCACTCAGTTGTCCAGACTGAGGTTGAAATTGTGATTCTCTTGTCTCTGCCATACTGTTGGGATAACCACTGTAGACTGCTATGCCCTGTGTGTATTCATATTGGAAGGAGAGCTGAGACTGGTCCTGAACTCATTGTGGAGCCCAGGCTGGCCTTGAGTGATGGCCGTCCTTCTGCCTCAGCCTCCAAAGTGCTGGGATTACAGATGTGTGCCACCACACCTAGCTTATGTGGTGCTGGGGAATCAAACCCAGGGCCTTGAGCTTGCTAGGCAAGCACTTTAACCACTGAGCCATTCCTTTAGCCCCTGTTAGAGTGATGATTAGCTTCCTTCTGATCCAGAACAGTTCCTGCCAGTTCACTTTAAAGCCTTCATAGTTAGTTTTCAAAGGTTAGCTTCACTGTGTTCCTGGTTCTGAGATGCTGGGCAGGAGCAAAGTGCAGTTATTGAATGTAGCTGTAAAATATTTTCCCATCACATCAAGGTGGTGTTGCTGTGAGCGGATGCCCTCATAAGGCCTGTGGCCTGTGTGTGGAAGGGCCCTGTGTTGAAGCCTCTTGAGCTTTCTGGCATGTGGTGGCCGGGGCCCCATCTTAGCTGTGGACTGGGGTGGCCAGGGCTGCTTGGAGACGCTCCCATCATGCCTATTGCTGAGGTCAGGCTCTGGAGCTACATATGTGGTCTTCTGTGGATACGGCATTTTCAAAGGTGTATTTATGTGGAACTCTGTGCATGTTATTTGGGGCTGCCTTGAAGCAGGATTGTGAGAGTCTTCTCCATGGGTTACAAGTTCCTCCATAAACAGGAGAGTGAAATCAGTGTTATTTGGCTGTGTAGCTACCCAGCCTGGGCAGGGTTTCATTGGGGTCTTTGTAGAAAGATCAGGCATTTTAGACAGGCCACAGAATTGGGTGTCATACTCTTCAAGCTGTCAGTCTTTCTTGGTCCCAGGGTGGCTGCTGGGATGCACATGGCCAGGCCTGGTTACTTCTTGGCCTGCAGCCATGTTGAGGGTGGACTGTACATGTCCAGCTTGGATGTGACAGACTTTTCTCAGTTCACAGCAAAGCAGCTGGAGAAGCTGGCCAAGAAGGCGGAGAAGGACTCCAAAGCTGAGCAGGCCAAAGTAAAGAAGGTGCGTGGCTCTCAGATCTGGGAAAGGTCTTTTTTTGACTTTTAATTATTTTTTTTTTCACCCTTTTTTTTTTTCTTTTCTGAGAAAAGGTCTCACTCTGTAGCCTAGGCTGGTCCTGAACTCCATCTTCTTTATGTGCAAGACGCTTCTGTCTTGATTTACCCATCACAGTGATATCTGAGCTCACAATGTTTGTGTCCACCCTACCCCTCCGCCCCCACCGCCCACCTCCCCATGCAAGTGGGAAGGAAGGTGGCTTGGGCCTGTTATGTATCCAGAGCAGAACATATGAGCTCACAGCCTCTCCTTTCATTTCCATTGGCTATTCTTTCCTTCTTTCTCTGTGGATGGATGCAGCCCTGGCTGTGAGGGATGGGCTTTAGCTTTCCTGCTGCAGTCTGGTTATTCATAGTTCTCTCCAGCAGGGCTGGTCCCTAGGGATCAAGATTTGGCCAAGGCACTTACCCTCTGAGGGGGCGGGGGGCGGGCAGCAAGAAAGTGAATACACTCTTAGAAGTGTGAGGGAAAGGTGGGGGTGGCTGCTGTTGGTGGAGATCTTCAGCCAAATCTCATGTAAGTCTGAAGCCATTGCCTCTTTGGTGAAGGGTCCAGAGCATGGATTTCAGGGACACCATACCTAGGTGAAGGGAGCCACCAGCCAGTACAATCTGAAAAACCTAGGGCCCTGCCTACTTCCCACCAGTGGCTGGGCCTCTCTGGGCTGTGACACCTACTTAGCCTGTGCTCCTGGTTAGTGTGGCTCAGGGGAACGTGGTGTGCTGAGTTCATTAGTGGGACTGGGGCCCTCTGGAGGTTGTCTGCAGCTGTCTGTCTGTCCACAGAGTTCTGTTCCCTTGTGGGCCTGGCCCACCTGACCACGCCGCTTGCCACTGTTTGTGTTGAACATGGGAGGGCGCTGCAGCTCCAGTCCGTGGCAGCAGACCATGCACTGTGCCACAAAGGCTGATGCTGGCTCCTATGGGGGAGCCACAGAGGCACCTGTGAATATTTCCCTCTGGTCTTAGGCCCTTCAGCAAAAAAATGTGGAGTGTGCCCGTGTGTATGCAGAGAATGCTATCCGCAAGAAGAATGAGGGTGTGAATTGGCTCCGCATGGCATCCCGTGTGGATGCTGTGGCATCCAAAGTGCAGACGGCTGTGACCATGAAGGGGGTAAGTGAGGGTCAGTGGCACATGGACTGAAGCAAGAACAAGGTCTGGTGAGTGGCTAGAGGGCAGCTAGTTCCACCAGGAACTGAGGTGGGCAGTGCTGGCAGGGACATGGGTGAGGCACAGGAGGGGCACCTTAGGTGCTGTGCATTCTCCCACAAAATGCACAGGCTTGTCCAGACCCAGTGGCACAGGTCTGCAACCACAGTGCTCTGGGAGGCTGAGGCAGGAGGATTACAAGTTTAAGCCCTGCCTGGGCAACTTAGTGATTTAATGAGACCCTGTCTCAAAATAAAAGCTAAGAAATGGGTTGGGGGAGCTAGAGGACTGGCACAGCGGTTAAAGTGCAAGGACCTGAGTTTGATTCCCCAGTAACACATAAAGCCAGGTATGGTGACACGTGCCTGTAATGTACTTGGGAGCACTTGGGAGGCTGCGGCAGGAGGATTACTGTGAGTCCAAGGCCAGCCTAGGCTACATAGTGAGTTTAGGAGCAGCCTGGGCTTCAGAGTGAGACCCTGTCTCCAAAACTGGTGGCTGGGGATATAGCTCAGTGTAGAGACCCTGGGCTCAATTTCAAGTGTGCGTGCTCCCCCCCCCCCCCCAGACACAGATGCAGTGATCTCCATCCTGGCTGGGGCCAGGGATGTGATGTCCAAACCCTGGTTCCACTGTGGGGACCCAGCCTAAGAGCACACCATAGGCCTGAAGCCCTACTGTGTTGCTGTCTAGTTGCCAGCATTTCCTAGGACCTCCCATCAGAGGTGGGACCTATGCCTGGAGAGCAGCCCTGTTCCATCCTCAACCTTCTTCTGGCCCAGGTGACCAAAAACATGGCCCAGGTCACCAAGGCTCTGGACAAGGCCCTAAGCTCCATGGATCTGCAGAAGGTGTCTGCGGTGATGGACAGGTTTGAGCAGCAGGTGCAGAACCTGGACGTGCACACATCGGTATGTGACCATGGGGTCCGCAGGTGCCATGTTGGGAAGGCAGCTCCCCAGTGTCACTTAGTCTTCTGAGCTTGTCCCAGCAGGAATCTGGATGGGGAGGATGAATACCTGGGCTGTCTGGGGGCCCAGGTGATAACATAGCCCATGGATGTGTGTGAATGTCACTTGGAGCAAGGGGCCTAAGGGTGGGACTAGGTGGGGCCAGGAAGGGCTCCCTGTAGAATAGGAGTGGGAGAAATGGCTTTGTGGCCCTAACCCACCACCAGAACACATACCACCTCAGGTGATGGAGGACTCCATGAGCTCAGCCACCACACTAACCACGCCACAAGAGCAAGTGGACAGCCTCATTGTGCAGATAGCTGAAGAAAATGGCTTGGAGGTTCTGGATCAGCTCAGCCAGCTGCCTGAGGGTGCCTCTGCTGTGGGTGAGAGCTCTGTGCGCAGCCAGGAGGACCAGCTGTCTCGGAGGTGAGTTGAACTGGGTCCTGGGCTGTGGAAGCTTCAGGGACAGGTTGGGCCTGTCCTGTTCTCTCTTGGGGGGAGCATGAGGCATACTCCACACAGGGTAGACCCAGGCCTGGGATGACTGCCCTGGCCACCCTGTGAGGTGGGCACCGTGTTTCAGACATGTGATTTCACATGTCTACTGTGCACAGTTCACTGCAGAAAGGGAAGAAAAGGGATTCTTAATTATTCCTGGGGAAGGCATAGTGCCTGGCTGTTTCCAACATGTTTCATGGGACAGCCTTAAAAAGCTGAGGCGGTCAGACCCAGCAGCAGATCTGTAATTCTAGCACTCTGGGAGGCTGAGGCAGGAGGATTTCAAGTGGGCAATTTAGTGATTCAGTATGACCCTGTGTCATAATCCAATATTAAAATGTGAGTTAGGAATATAGCTCAGTGTGAAGGCCCTGTTCTTGAAAAAAAGAAAAGAAAGGACTGGAGGACTGGTACAGCTATTAAAGCGCTAGCCCAGCAAGCGTAAGTCCCTGAGTTCGATTTCTAAGCACCCCATAAAGGTGGGCATGGTGGTACACGCTTGTAATTCCTGCACTTGTGAGGCTGAGGCTGGAGGATTCTGTGAGTCCAAGGCTAGTGGGCTTCATAGTTCAGGACAAGCCTGAGCTACAGAGCGAGACCCTGTCTCAAAGAAAAGAAAAGGAGAAAAAAAGAGGGAGAATGAAGAAAAGCAGAGCTGAGGAAAAGGAGGTTGGTCACATGCCCTGGGGCCTTCTGGTTACACATCACAAACACATCATTCCTGTGGTCCCCACCCCTCCTATCTTACTGGAATCCTATTGGTGACTTTCAGGTTGGCGGCTTTGCGGAACTAGCTGTGCCCTCCACCGTGCCACCCCCTGCCCTGGGACCCTGCTTCCCGCCCTCACCACTTCCCACCCTGCAGAGCTGTCACTACAGCCTCAGCTCCTCAACCTGCCAGGCCCTCAAGGCCTTGGAACTGGATGGGCAGCAGGTCTTTGTCTTCGTGTTGAGTTTCCACAGACATGTGTGGGTAACTTCTTTGACCCTGAGACAGTGACAGGAGAGGGACAGGACCCCCTCTGCCTCTGCAGTGCAGAGATGACAGGTGGGGTGAACACACATCAGACTCTGGGAATGGCAGGTGTTTGGTGTTGGCAGTGGTCCAGGCCGTTCCTGGGAGTTTCACAGCTCCTGGGTCCTTGCACTTGCCATGCACAGAGGAGCCATCTGTGACCTGCGTGTGTCAGAAGACTACCCAATGCCACTTGTACCATCTTGGGGCCTTTACAGACCCTTCTCCACTGGGGTTTTGGCCACCACTGCCTACCATCTGAGACCTGTTTGCCTTCCTGTCCTGCCTTCCTGGGTTCCAAGGTGCCTAGCCAATGGGACAGAGCCATTGCTCACTCCAAACCCAGTTGTGTCCACCCTGGTGTCCTGTTCCTGCTCAGTGGTTGCCTCTGGACATGCCGTGATACCCTGGACTCCAGGGCTCCTGCACTACATGGCCTCCTGTCCTGGTGCCTCTCTGCTCCCATGATTCCAGTGAGTGTCTGTCCTGCCACTGTTAGTAGCAGGTGTCACTGGCTGCCACCCTCAGCATGCCTGTCTCCTCAGCATGGAAGCGAGAGTGTCTGGCAGAGGGGTTTGGGACGGTCACCCTCAGCGACAGCCGTCACTGAGGGCAGCCTTCTGTGGACAAGCTGGGCACATGGGGAGACTTACAGGCAGCTCTTGAGGGCTTTGGGCTCAGGCTGCTATTTTTTTTTTTTTTCTGTTTCCTAAAGTTTACTTCATGTTCTCAAAGTTCCCAGGGTTTTTGTTTTTTGCCAAAGTAGAAAGATGGCTGATGGGGTGTGCTGGGTCCCCATCTCTTGATCAGTGGGAGGGGACTGCCACCCTCAGTGCAGCAGTGTGTGTACAGCAGCATGGATTTTACTGGGTGCACTGTAGTTCTCTTGGTCCTGGATTTGGGAGCCCTGGGTGTTCCCCATGTTGAGCTGCTGAGTGTAGGAGGCTGTATCAGTGGGTCCTGGATGTTGGAGGGAACAAGGCGCGTCTGACTGTGGTCCCTTCTAGCCTCATCAAAATCTGCTCGTGTGCCATGGGTTGTAGGAGTTGCTGGTCTGCCTCATGGGGATCAGCCTCAGAGCTTCCTGCATCCCCAAGGTGCAGTCTTGTGAGCACTTAGTAGAATAGAGATGCTGGGGTTTGGATCATCAAAGGAGAAGGGGCATTTGCCCTTTTCCTTAAATGCTGTTGTAAATAAATAAATTGATCCTTGAAAACTCTCAAGCCTGGCTTTTGTGGCCTTGGGTGGGGCTGGGGGCCACAGGTGAAGCCCTTGGTGCATCATCCAGCCCTGCCCCCAGGCTGAGCAGGGTCCCTCGGCCCCACTCTGGGCAAGCTGGAAGAAGAAGTAGTCTTAGACTCTAGCTGTATGAGTTGGAATCTGCTGTTAAGGTAACATCCTATGATCCTCAGCCCACGAGCCCAGTGGGCTCAGTGCACTCTGCTTTCCCATGCAGCAGACTGTCCACTCCTCCCCACCCAGCTTGGGTAGTCTTGGCTCAGTCCACAGGCAAGGCAGGCTTGGTGCACCCTTGTGTCCACATAGGCTGTACACACTGCTTCATACCCAACTGAGGGTCAGCATCCTGATCCTTTCAGTGGGGAGAAGTGCCCAGAAACCAAGTGCCTGGTCTGCCCACGGACCCTTAGCACCTGCCCATGGGTGTGTGTGCCTGCCAGATATGTGTTCCTCCATCCCCTGCAGACATTGGTGTGGATGTGTGTGCTCACACATGAGTGTCACATGGGCTATGTGTGCTTATACATAAGCATGTAGGGTGTATAAGAGTATGTGGGAGGGTGTACATGAGTGTCATATAGGCTGTATTTACACAAGTGCGTGTGGAGTGTGAAGGAGTGTATACGGTGTGTATGTGAGTTTGTTGGCTTTGTACTCACATGAGTGGGAGTATACGTGAGAGTGGGGGTGTATGAGACATATGGGCTGGTCACGAGTGCGTGTCGGGCGTGTACATGAGTCATGGCTGTGTTCACAAATGTGAAGTGTGGGGGTGTGAAGAGGTGTACACGACTGTCATGGGCTGTGTGCTCACATGAGTGTGTGGGAGGGTATACGTGAGTGTCACTGGGCTGTGTTCCACAGTGTGTTTTGTACACAAGGGCATGGGGTAAGGTGGCCATTTTCACAGACCCTAAGCAGCCTGACCTCCCAGGACTCAGGCACCCTGGTCCCAGTGTTCCCCAGGGTCCCTTCTAACTCGAGTCTTAGTCCCAGGGGTGCCCTCCAGGGCTGGCGCTGAAGATGTGCCTTCAGGAGTGGAGTGAGGTTGCTTTTATTGAGAGTCCACAGAAATCTGTCCTGCATGTCCACAGGCACCAAGTTACTGCTTAGAAGAAGTTGGGCCTTGTGCATGAACAGTGGATTCTGCCTGGCTTCCAAGAGTCTCCTGGGCATCAAAGGAGATATAGGACAAACAGCAGGAGGGCTAGGGAGGCCAGCCTGGCCCCCGGGTGGTGGAGGCTGGGGGCCTCTGAGTAGCCATACTGCGTCCGGCAGGAGCCTTGCAGTTCGTGCAAGGGGATGGGCTCTTCCTCGGGAGCCTGTGTGGGGCGACTTGCCTGTGGGGACGTGGTAAGTTGACAGCCTGCCAGGAGGCAAGGGCAGAGGGGCATGGATGGCTGCTCCTCCTTACCTGCTCCACTGCCTTGAAGACCCGCAGCAGGTTCTTGGCCAGTGCACCCTGGACCTCATGCTCTGTCCAGTTCCTTCTCAGCAGCTCGGCAACCAGATCTGGATACTTGGAGACATCCTCTAGCCCCACAGGGAGCCTGGGGGGCCCCCCAAATAATGGCTTTGCAGGCCCTACCACTCCCAGGGAAACTTCCCTCCCGGACCCAGGACATAGATGGGGTCCCAGTCCTCCACCACCCCTTACCTGTTAACACCATCAAAGTCCCCACCAAAGCCCACAGCTTCTGCCCCCGCCTGACTCTTGATGTAGTCCAGGTGGTCTGCCCAGAGAGTGGTCATGAGGTCTCACGCATAGCCCCACCCAAGAACCAAGGCCCACCCCAGCCCCAGCCACCTGTGGCTCCCACCCCACCTACCGGCCACCTGGGACAGACTGGCTTGTTCTGAGCAGGAGACAAAGTCAGTATAGAAGTTTACCATCACCAGACTGCTTGTGTTCCTCTGCTCAGGGAAGAGAGTCACTGAGGGGTGGCTGGGTCCCCCACGGGCACCAGCCCCACAGCCCCTTTGCTGCCTCCTGCCCTGCCTCACCACCAGCTGGAGCACATCGTTGGGCACGTTCCGCTGGTGATTACATAGGTGAAAGGCCGATGAGTGGCTGAAGATGACTGGGGCTCTGGACAGCTTAAGCGCAGCCTTCATGGTGGCCACAGACACGTGGGCCAAGTCAATCATGACACCCAGGCGGTTCAGCTCCTTCACCACGTGCTGCAGAAAATGGGCCAGGTCCACCTCACCCCACCCAGAGGTGGAGGTAGGGGAAAAGAGCTGGAAGCTTGAGTCATTTGGGGTCAGCATTCAGAATGCCAGGAGGCACAAGCACCATCAGGGGAGGGAGCTCCAGGCTCCACTTGTGGGGAAATAGGGTACAAGAGGGGAGTCCCTTGCTGGTCACTCTCCCAGCTCCTCAGCCCTCACCTGCCCAAAGACTGACAGGCCCTGGCTCTTGGCCTTGTCATCTCCTTTGTCCACCATCCAGTTGTCTGCCCTGCAGAGCAGAGAATAGGTATTGGCAACGTAGAGGGGAGAAGGGTGTGGGTGACGGACTCTCCTAGAATGGCCCCTTACCAGGGCGTGTTACAATTGTGTGTGAGAGTCAGGTAACGCATGCCCAGGTGGTAGAGTGCCCGCAGGACGCCCAGGCTGCTGTCGATGGAGTGGCCGCCCTCGACGCCCACCAGGCTGGCCACCTTCCCCTGCTGGAAGGCCTCCTCTATGCCTGTGGGGAAGGATAAGGCGTCCAGTAGGGCTGGGTGCCTGCCATGCTGCTCCCCTCCCTGAGGCCGGCCTGTCCCCACCTCTACTGTTGGTGACACACAGGAAGGTCTCAGAGTACAGCTGGCACATGCGGTGGATGACGTCAATCTGCTCCAGTGTCCTCTTCACAGCATCTCTGTTCTGGGTGTCGCAGGGCACATACGCAGACCAGAACTGGAGACAAGGGGTGGGGGCAGAAGCTGATGGCAGAGGCCCAGCTCCTCCCACACATGCCCCTGCAGTCCTGGGACAGCAGGGGGAGCTGTTGCCTGTGGCCCCAGGGCCCAGGAGATAACGCTGCCACCACAAATGGCACCCTGAGTGGCAGATGGGGTGGAGTGGGGTACTGGGTAAGCCCAAAACAGACAGGACATACCTGGCCACCCACTAGGCCGGCCTTCAGCTTTGGAATGTTGGTATGAGTACTGTTCAGGGTTGTCAGGTTGGCATTTGCGTCCTTTAGCTGGTTGTTGAACTGGGTCAGCAGCTGCCAGGGCAGATCGTTGTGCCTGAGAGGGTAGAGCAGGGGCCAAGGGTTGAGGGGGGAGTCTGGGGGCTTTCAAACTCTTGGGTCCACAAGCTGCCAGTCCAGTTTCTGCTTCTCTAGCTTAGGACTAGAGCAGTGTTACCTGTCACCTGCACGTACCTGCACACAGATGAGCTTCCCCACTGTGCCCAATCCCCAACCTGAGGAGCACCCCTCTTCCAGGCTTTCTCCTGGTGTGTGTCAGGGGCATCTGCTTTCTTTAGCATCTCTTTGCAGGTCAGAGGGAATCAACCCTGTTGCCTGGAGGAGCCTGACCGGTTCCTGTTTAAACATTAAATCAATGCCTTGCTGGGAATCCTACTTCCAGGAACTAGGAAGTTCTGGGAGCCTCTGCCCACCCTCTGAAAATGAAGCATTGGGGTTGGGGGCTGCCCAGGCCCTCTACTGCCTCACCTCGAGGGAGGAGCCCTGTTCTCTGCCTGCAAAAAGGGTGACAGTTTCAGTGGTGGCAACCTCCAGTTGCAGACTCAGGAACACAGACTCCCAGGTTCACACAGGCCCTCGCCCTGGATGGGCACTGTGTAGGGGCTGAGGGCAATGGCGTTGGACCTGTGCTACTGCTGTCACCGGTGCCTGCAGGCTTCTCCAAGGTGGACTGAGACGCCGGCCTCCCAGGAAGGCACATCCCCACAACCTGGGCTCCCTCCACCAGGGCCTCAGTTTTCCCTTCACAGTGCATCTCCTCCAGAGCAAGCTGGGGTAAACAAGAGGCAGAGGCAGGTGCTGGTCTGTCCCCAGAGACTAAGAGGCTCTGGGCACACAGGCGATGCAGTTCTGGGCAGGCACACACAACTGTTGTCTTCTGACACTGTTGGAGGGTGCTTGGCTGCATTATCATCAGGTCAGGACTGTCCCGATTCTGTATTGGTGTCCGTCTCCCCGGTCACGACCCAATGCCATCCTGGGACAAACCTGCTGTGCGGCTCCTTTGAGGAGCCTGTCCCCTGGCTAGATGCCTGGTATCCAGCTGCCCCTCAGCAAAGGGGCCCAGGCATCAGTCACTGCCCAGAACAGCCTTTTCAGTGTGCCAGGGGTACTTGCTACCAGAGTCATTTCCCAAGAATTGAGGGTTCCCCTAAGCAAAGGGTCTGAGGTTCAGTGGACTCCCAGCGTTTGGCAGGGTAGTCAAGATGCAGTCAGGATGCACAAGTAAGTGAATGAGTGTGAGAGTGGCTGGGTGCAGGAGGGGGCTCCACTAGCGCCGTCTCTCCAGCTCCCCGGGCCTCATGGTGATCCTCCTGAGGTGGGGATTACAGGTGTGTACCACCATACCTGGTTTATGTGGTGCTGAGGATCCTACCTGGGGCCTGGTGAGGCTCCCAGGAGAGGATGGGTGGGGCCTGAGGACCACAGGGAGGCCATCCACACTCTGCACTCTGCCGCCCCTCACCCTCTCCTCCAAGATCAGATGCAAATGTCCTCCTGTTCAGGGGGTGAGGCAGAGCCACCCTCCTTATCTGTGTGTCCTTGGCTGGGTGGAAGGCATTCTGCACGGCATACTGCTCAGGCAGTACTTGTGGGACTCTGCTCGTGGCCCCATTACCCATCCTCCTCTTCCTTGGTACAACACCCCCCCCCCACCCCCCCCAGTGACTGACTGGTTGGTTGATTGAGACAAGGTCTTGCTCTGTAGTCCATACTGGTCCTGACCTCACTAATGTAGCCCAGGATGGCTTTGAACTCATGGCAGTCCTCCTGCCTGAGTGCAGGGGTTACAGGCGTGCACTGCCACAGCTGTCTTATCTGTGCTGGGGGCCCAACCCATGGCCTTGCCCACGCTGTCCCCCAGCTTCTGCTCCAGCTCCAACTCCCGGGCTTAAGCAACACACAGGCCTTTCAGAATGAACATACTTCCATGTTCTTTGTAGCTGACACATTCCAAAAACTGTCCTTCATGGGTGGCTATTTACTTGTCCCCCCATCCCTCCCTTCTTCCTGCTGGCTGGGGTGGTGATGTAATGGCTGGAGCAGGTGCAGCTATTTTTTTCATCATCATCATCATCATCATCATCATCATCATCATTATTATTATTTGCGGTACTGGAGATTGAACACAGGGCCTTCGCACTGATTTACATTCCCATCCCTTTCTCTCTCTCTTTTTTTTTTGTGACATTTTCTTGCTCAATCACTTCAGTTATCCAGGCTGCAAACTCCTGACTGTGAAAGGTCCTTCTCCTTTGGTCCTTCGTGTTTAACCACATGAATCATATCTTAGGTGTTGGGAATTTGGGAATTCAAAATCTTTTTGGAGGGGGTGTGTGGGGAGACAAGGTCTTGCTCTGTAGCCCAGGTTGTTTCTGAACTCACTATGGAACCCAGACTGGCTTTGGACTCCACAATCTTCCTGCCTCAGGCTCCTGAGTGCTGGGGAGTCCAAAATCTTATCACTCATTTGAAACCAAATTAATATTAAAAATATTTAATATTTAAAAAACTAACCAGGTTGGCCTTGACTTGCAGTCTTTCTGCTTTAGACTTGAAAGTGCTGGCATTAGAGGTGTGTGCTACCCTACCTGGTTGTAACTATTTTAACCTGCGAGGTGACTAGGAATGGTACCCACCTGGAGTAGGGACTGCAAGGGTTCCCTTCCTGTGTTCCCCTGTGGCCGGAACTACTTGCTTGGGTGTTACAAACAGAGTAGCTGTTGTAAATGGATGGACCTTCAGGCCATCCAAGGCTTCCTGCCTCGTTGGGCAACCCCAGCTCTCAGGCATTCCTGTATGTCTCTGAGCAGTTTTAACCCACCTGGGGCCTCTGCACTCAGATCCGCTCTCTGTGCCCAGCTTCTCCAGCCCCCGGAATGAAGGGACAGTTTTGCTTCGCTAGTCCTTCAGCAGGCATCTCCTGCCCACCCATCACCAGCCCGAGTGCCCAGTCCTGAGGCACAGTTGCCCTTCAGATAGTGGCTCGAGACAGTGCCCCATGTCCTCCCCTTGAATTGAGTGGGGAGTGCACCCTTGGTGACACCAAGGAGCAGAGGAGCTGGGGCTGGAGGTGGGGAAAGGAAGGAGGGCCCCCAGCCTGGACACCTTAGGCCTGGAGCTCCGTAGAGAGATGCTTGTGCTCCTGCTGTCCCTGTGGAGCCTTTTCTCCAGCAAAGCCCGGAGCTGCCTGCTGAGCAGCAAGGGCCGCATCTGTCTAGTACTTGCTGTGTGCTTGGCACATGCTCAGGCCTGGTGACAGAGGAGGTCGAGTCCTGGCTCCAGACAGCTGAACCAGGGTATGGGGGAGGAGCACGTGACAGGTTGGGGAAGGCTGGCCACCCTATCTCAGTGGGTTGCATTGAGGAGCCACAGGGTGGGAGGGCGCTGGAGGGGGTTCCTTAGAGACTCCCAGGGTGACTCAGTGGGATTGGTGATGCCTGGGAAGGAGACACTGTCCCCAAGGCCAGAGGAGGGACAGTGGGGTGGTCAGGAAGCTGCTGAGCACCCTAGTGAGGGTGGAAGCTGGACCCTGCATCAGAGGGCACTGCAGACCCCAGAAGGGCATTATCTTAGGCAGGGCAAGAGGAGGAGCAGACTAGAGAAAAGCCAACGTGAGAGCTTTCTGGGGGCCTGTGGGGACATGGCCCTCACCTATGACTTGGGAGGGTAGGTTTAGTTAAGGGCATGGCTCTCCTCCGCCGGGGCACATAGCCTGTGGGAGATGGAAACTAGGACTTGGGATCCCCCAGCCAGCTGGAGTCACAGGGGCCCTGAGACCAAGGGTTCAGGCCATTGCCTCTTCCTGCCACATCCCTGTAGACCCTCCTCGAAGCCTTTGGGGATCCTGTGCAGAGGCACAAGGACCGTTTGATGGAATAAAAGCTGTACCCAAAGCACTGATCCTCGACTTTCTCCCACCGACACTTACCCATCTACCACCGGTGTGGTCCGCATAATCCTTTCTGCCTGGTCCCTGTACATGTCCGCTGTGCACATAGCCACCAGGGGCCAGAGCCACCAGCTGGTCCACATCACCAGGTCCTGGATCTGCTTCCACGCCTGCCCTGTGTCTGTCCTTCTGTCCCAGCCGCTGGTGCGCGCAGGAAAAGGACAGCTCTGCTGGAAGAGCCACTCTGCCTGCGGTGGGGGGAGGGAGGGGGGAGTCAGGGGCCTTTGGTCTGGGTGGTTTCCTTGGGGCTCCTGGTTTACAGCACTGCGTGTTTAATGAGTAACCACACCTTCCCTCTGAGGATGGGCAGGGAGGGTGGTCGGGACGTGGCTGGGTGTCGCTGCCGGGTGAGGCGGGAACATAGTAAGGTCCGGATCCTATCTGATTTGGGAGGGGCTAAACCAGATAAAGGTCAATGACTGGGGTGGGGTCTGGCCCAGGGCCAGCAGGAGAGAATGGCAGCCCACCTTCCAGATGTGCTGAGGCCTGGCATGCCAGATCACCAGGTCCTTGCAGGCCTGTTCACAGGGAGGCACCTCGGTGCCAATGGGCTGGGTGACAGGGCCTGGGCTGGGTCCTCCATACCAGGCTCCCTCCAAGAACCCTTCTTGGGTCACTGTCATTCTCAGCTCTTCACCAGGTGCTTGGGCCTCAGAGCCTCAGTCTCTTTCTGGTTGAAGCACCTCAAAGGGCTTCAGGTCCGGGTGGCAGCTGTCCCCTCCTATCCTTCCTACTCCCTCATCCCCTCATGCCCCAGATCTGGGGCCTGGGATGCAAGTGTGTACACTGCTGTGTTCTCATGGCTCCCTCTGTCTTCAGCCAGGACCCTGTGTGTGTTCCCATAAGCCCCTCAGGAGAGAACCCTGGGGCTTTCAGCCACATAGGTGTGGAGCCATCCTGTGCCACCATGCCTGCTGTGCTGTCAGTGCAGCTCTGGCAGTGAGCCTGGGCATCTGCATCCCCTCAGAAGGAACCAGACTCCAGGGGCTAAGGGCATTGAATCCCCAGCCTCCTTTCATTCCTGGTATCCACTCACGCCAGCCTCCCTAACCTTGACCAACTGCAGTGTCCTTGTGGGCTGGCACTGAGGTTAGATTTGGCGTTCGGGGGCTTTTCCAGGGGATCCTCGGGCCCTCATTATATGGGCCGTCTCTGTGAGGCATGTAGGAAGCTCATTTTACCCCAAGCAAACTTCCTCACTCTGTGCGCCAACCACATTCTTGTGTTGTGTGTGCTGGAGATCCATCCCAGAGCCTTCACGCTACGCTACATCCCTAGTGCATTTGCGCCATGGTCTCACTCAGTCACTAGGCTACTCAGGCCAGTCTCTAACTTTTGATCCTCTTCCCTCAGCCTTCCAAAGTGCTGGGATTGTAGGTCTGTGCCACCAGGCTCAGCTACCACTCTTTGTCATATACCTGTCCAGAGGCCTGAGACACAGAGGGTGTCTTGTGGATACCACCACTTTTATCTTCTTTGAAAATGGCTTACTGGGTTCCTCAGCTCCTTTTTGGAGATTTCCAACCTTCATTAACACATCAAAGGCTCTGATAAGTTCTGTAGTAAGGAAATTATTGATGTCTCAATGGGCTCCTTCATCCCCCAAATTCTGCTAACATTTCAAGAGCCCACAACCTTGCGGGTTGAGAAATGCCAGCTTTGGCTGACACCTCAGAGTCTGAAACAAAGCTCACAAAGGCCAAGTCCTATCATCTTTCTGGTGAGTGATACTTTCTCCTTTAGGTGGAGCCTCTTGACCTGTTCCTTTGAGTCATAAGGTTTTTCTCCATTTCTTACTTATTATTGACAATATCAATAGTCTCCTGCAGCTGGCCTGGCAGTGCATTACTATAATCCTGGCACTCCGGGAGGCAGGAGGATAGCTGAATTTAAGCCCCACTTAGGCAGTTTAGCATTTTGGTGAGACGCATGCTGGTCTCTATCCTTTCTTTCTTTCTTTCTTTCTTTTTTATTTTTTTAAAGTCAGGATCTTGTTCTGAAGTCGAGGCTGGTCCTGAACTCACTATGTAGCCCAGGCTGGCTTTGAACACACGGCAATCCTCCTGTCTCAATCTCCCAAGTTCTGGGTTTACAGGCATGCGCCACCACACTCAGCTTATGTGGTGCTGAGGAATCAAACTCAGGGCCTTGTGCTTGCCAGGCAAGGGCTCTAACTACTGAGCTATTCCATTCCTCCAGCCCACAAGGCACATCTCAAATGAACAATATAAGGGGGCTGGAGGTATAGCCCTGTTTTCAAACCCCAGTACTGCAAAAGAAGAAAGAAAAGTGTCAGGGGCTGGAGGAATGGCACAGCTTTTAAAGCACTTGCTTAGCAAGCTCAAAGCCTGTAATCCCAGCATTCGGAAGGCTGAGGCAAGAGGACTGTCAAATCCAAGGCCAGCTTGGGCTACATGGTGAGTTCAGGACCAGTCCAGGCTACAAAGTGAGATCCTGTCTCAAAAAAAAAAAAAAAGAAAGAAAGAAAGAAAAAGAAAAGAAAGAAAGAAAGAGAAAAGAAAAGAAAAGAAAAAAAAGAAAAGTCTCAGTTTTCAGTGGTTCTCTGAGCACTTCTTTTTCACCCCATGAGACCCCCAACCACATTCTTTTCTACTTATTTTTAATCAGTGTTCTTGTCTTTCTTGTTTCAGGTTTGTTTTTCTGTGTTACTGGGCATCAAGCCTAGGACCTTTACACTGAGCTACATTCCCATTTGCTTTTTTAATTATTTCAATTTTTTGAGACAAGGTCTTGTAAAGTTACTTAAGCTGGGCTTGCATTTGTGATTCTCCTGTCTCAGCCTCCAGATGAGCTGGAATTACAAGGCTGTGCCCCTGGTGCAGCCTGTTTTGGGGTTAAGAGCAAACAGCTGCACTCCGCTGGGCTTTCTCTCCTTACCCCATCTGACAGTCTGTCTGGCTGTGTGAATAGTCACGCGACCCAGGACCTGGGTTAGCAGCAGTGCCTGCGCTCATTCCTGTGGTGTGGGTGAGGGCAGGGCGAATCCTGCCACACACTCCGCCACTCCTGGTTCTTGCCACATTCTTCAAGTTATTCTTTCCCCCAACTCCCACAGCCAGAAAGTTCTTTTTGTACCACTACTCTGCACATCTCCCCACCCCCGCTTTTTTGTGGTCCTGGGTATCAAGCCCAGGGCCTTCCTACTCAGCTATATTTCCAGCCCATTTTCATTTTTGATTTTGAGACGAGATCTTGCTCTTTTTTTGAGACAGGGTCTTATTCTACTGTAGTCCACGTTAGTCCTGAATTTACTATGTAGCCCAGGCTGTCCTCAAAGTCACAGCAGTACTCCTGCCCCAGCCTCCCAAGTGCTGGGATTATAGGTGTGTGCTGCGACTCCCAGTTTATGTGGTGCTGGGGGATTGAACCCAGGTCCTGCACTTGCTAGGCAAGCAATCTAGACTCTGAACAATGTCCCCTGCCCAAACAGCCTCTTGCTAAGTCGTTAAGCTTCCCAGTCTGGACTTGGGATCGTCTTGCCTCTGCCTCCCAGAGTGCTGGGATTACAGACCTTCCCTCATATTTTAACAGTTGTATTTAACCCTGTATTTCTTTTCAACATACAGAATCCTTAACTCCTGACAGAATTGGAGGCACAAATTTATGATCCCAGCTACCCAGGAGGCTGAGGCAGGAAGATCATAAGTATAAGAGAAGCCAGGGTGATTTAGCAAGAACTGGTCTCAAAGTAAATAAATAAATGAATAAATAAAACACTATACTCTTAAATCATCACTTACAACATTTATTTAAATGGAACAATATAGGGACTGGGGTTACAGCTTTTGCCTAGTGTGTGCAAGCTCTGGGTTTTATCCCTTTAGCACTACACGAAAAGTAGATGGGTGTGGTGGCGCATGTCTGTCATCCCAGCACTCAGAAGGCTGAGGCAGGAGGACCACTGTGAGTCCGAGACCAGCCTGGGCTACATAGTGGGTTCAGGACCAGCCTGGGCTACAGAGTGAGACTCTTTCTCAAAGATAAGTGAGAAATACATAAATACATAAATGTAACAGTATTCTTCTAGAGTCATTGTTTCTTGGCCACTGCATTTCCTCTGGAAGTGTTTATTCTTCGTCTGCCTTGTCTGTAGCACCTTTTGGGTAATTTCCTCAGAAATGCTGGCGTCATAGTAGATTCCTGGGGCATGAGCCTGTGAGCACCTCCCTGTGGAACTCACTGTGTCTGGCCTCAGCTAATGAGGACCATGTGGCCCCTCTGTGTCTGGAAGGTTCCCTTTCTATTCCAGATCCTGGAGTCTGTTAGGCTCCCGAAGCTCTAGTTGAGCTTATTTCATTGTTCAAATTCTGCTTCCAGTTGCTTTAAAAGTTTTAAATTCTCTAGGCACGTTTTGTAATAGTTCATTAGCTTAAAAACCTAGGAGCTCATACCTGCTCCCTCCATGTTCCCAGCCTGCGGTTGCCTCCCAGACCTCTCTCCACAGGGCCGTCTCTGGGATACCACATTTGCACACGACCCTCTGCCCTCTCTTATTTGTTTTGCTTCCATGCAGCACTGGGGATGGAGCCCAGGTCCTCACACAGGCTAGCCAAAGTCTCTATCACTGAACTGTATTCCCAGCCCCTCACTGCAATATTTTTAAAAATCTGAATTCATGCCCACCTGCCCCCCAAAACCCATGCTGAACAGAATATTAAAACTTGCAAATAAAGATAGGGCCCGTATTTGACCTTTCCTTTCACTTTAAGAACGCAGCTCTGGTCCAATTGGTGACATCTCCCCTTCAGTTCTGTAACTTTGGACCACAGAGCACTTGAACCCAGCTGCAGGTGAGACCACGCCCCCTCTGACATGACCACGCCCCCTCCATGCTCCCACTGGAGTGCCGTGGAGTCAGGTGATGGAAAAAGGAACTTTAGCCTTAGCAGAATTTTAGGATGGGGCAGCATTGTAGGATGAGGGCTTTGCCGCCTGGGCCCAGGTCAGACACCTGTGTCATGCCCTGGCTTCACTTGACATGAGTGCCACATACAGGTAGTGAGGCTGCGTGGCTCATGGCTCCCAGGTGAGGTGGTGGCTGGCCCACATTTGAGGCTGGCTCACCAAGCACATGAAAAGCTGCTCAGACTTCTCAGCTTCAACAGCTGTGTCTGTCAACTGGCAACCACTGAGGGGTTTAAGTGGGTTCCATTCCATTTCGTTTAAAGTTAGGAACAAGCCAGGCCTGGTGGCACATGCCTTCAATCCCAACCTTCTAAGAGGCTGAGGCAGGAGGATCACCAGTTTGGGCCCAGTCTGGGCAATTTAGTAGCTTAAGCAGACTATCTCATAATCAAAAATGCAGCTGTAGGGGCTGGAGGTGTAGCTTGCTGGTTAAAACACTTGACTAGCATGTACAGTTCCCTAGCACCACATAAAAATTAGCAGGGCATAGTGGCACATGCCTGTAATCCTAGCACTCAGGAGGCTGAGACTGCCTTGGATTAGTGAAGAGGCTCCAGCCTCCCTCTTCCTGTTTATCTGTCCCTCTTGTATTTACAGCTTCCTTGGCCCCCTGAGAGCCTTGTTATTTCACACTTAGGTTTAAGACTGGGCAGTCTCAAGGCAGGCTGAGTAAGGATAATTTGGGCTACAGAGTGAAGAGTCCATAACCAGCCTGGACTATAGGGCAAGACCTTGTCTCAAAAAAAAAAAAAAAAAAAAAGTCTATAGTCTATAATTCCATCACTCTGGGAGCTCAGCTGAGGCAAAAGAATTACAAGTTGAGTGCAACTTAGTGACTAGTAACACCAACATAAAAAATAAAAAGGGCTGGAGATACAGCTCGGTGTGAGGGCCGTGGATCTTCCAGTACCATTCTTACAAAAAAGGAGTTGGGAACAAAATGTGTAAACCATTTAGAAGAATGGCCCTTGGGCCACGACTCTTTCCTGGCTGGACTCCCTTTTGAATAGGGTCCCCAATTTTCTGATTCCCTGCCATGCCATCATCATGTCCCCCGTTTAATCTCCCAGTCCCACCAGCCTCCTGTCCTCCTGTCCTCACACCCAGCAGCTCCCAGCTGGAAGTTGATGGTTTCCCTCAACTGCTGCACTTTGAACTTTCTGCCCTTTGGCATGTCTCCTGAGAGGAGGTCCTCGCATCCTCTCTGGCTGCCCTCAGAGAATTAACGTCTAAGTCTTCTTGTGTCTGCTGGAGACTTGGCCCTGGCACCGTCAGTGGATCTGCTGGACGCTCAAGTGTGGGCTGTACACTGCCAGGGGAGCTGTACTGTGCCCGTCACGGAGGATCCAAAGCCTGGCCTGCTTGGGCCACTGAGGAGAAGGACATCCAAGTTTGGCTTCTTTGCAGGCGATGTGGTTTTTCTCTCTGTGGCCTCAAGTTACCTTTTCCTTTTTGTAACTCTGAAATTATTTATCTGCGATTTTGTTTATTTAGCTTATTTCTGTTCGCAGATCTGCAGGCCGGGCTGAGTATCGGCCCGAGCGCCGGCCCAGGGTGCTCTCTTTCCCTGGCTGGCTCTCGTTCTGAGGCTGCCTGTCTCTTACGCGAGATTTGCACTCTTTTCTCAGATTTTCTTGTGTTTTCACTTTGTGCACCGGGTGATCGCCCCCGATTTTTCTTTCAGCACACTTAACTCCTGTTTTCTCTGCCTCCGAGTGGTTTTTTGCTGTTGTTCTCCCCCTTGGCTCCTGCTCTGGGTACGGATGTGGCTTTGTCAGGGATGGGCAGGCAGGGACCTGTTTTCTTTGGGTCCCCCTGGATTGTGAAGAGGCTGCAGCCTCCTTCTTCCTGTTTATCTGTACCTCTTGTATTTACAGCTCCCTCAGCCCCCGGGGAGCCTTGTTATTTCACACTTAGGTTTAAGACTGGGCAGTCTCAAGATGGGCAGCTCTCACCCCAAGGACCCTGGTGGCTGTCCTCAGGATCCTCAAGCCGAGGACCACATGACCAGCCTCCTTCTCTGGGGGCCCTTGCCATGTACCCTCTATGTCCATGGCCCCTTCAAGTCCTGTGTCTGCATGGTATTCTGGGCTGGGCCTCAGCCATTGGCCAACCCCAGCTTAGCCTCAGTCCCTCTGACGCCTACCTTGCCGAGCCTGGCTGGAGTTCCTGCTGCGCTGCTGACAAGACAGCAATTGAAGCAGAAGCACTGCCCGGCCGGCTCTTGTCACCATGCAGCCTTGACAAGTCCTGGCAAGGGGTAGATAACAGCCTGAAGGAACCCAGGTCTTCTGGTTCAGGCCTGTAATCCCAGCCCTCTGGGAGGCTCAGGCAGGAGGATCACAAATTGGAGCCTAGGCAACTTAATGACTTAGCAAGACCTCGTCTCAAAAAGGGTAGGAGAGTGGATGGCTGGGAAATGTAGCTCAGTGCAAGTGTAGGATCCCTACTGCTGCAGAACAAACCTGAAGCCCAACACCACTGTAAACAGAAGCCCAGGCTAGATGCATGGAAGGCTGCCGCGGGACGCCAGGTGACACTCCTTTCTGGCTCTGGCTCTGGAAAGCAGCCTGGGTTTCTACCCAGCCACAGTGTTGTGAGGCAGCACGGCCTCAAGGTGTGCCCAGCAACAGGCAGGAGCCATTAGATGGCCCCAGCCCTACTCAGCAGACTCCCGGCTGAAGTACAGACAGGGTAGAGGCCAGTGGGCCTGGCTCGGCCAATGGGAGCTCCTTGTTTGTATGGACCATTGTGGGCCAACCCTCTGGTAACGTGTTCCTCAGCAGGAGAGTGTGAGACTTTGGCCATTTTCCCAGACTTTCTTTCTTTCTCTTTTCAGTTCTGGGGATCAACACCTCACCCTTCACACTGAGCTCTCTCCTGTACCTCTTTTATTTTTGATTTTGAGACAGTGTTATTGTTTGGATCTGTGATGTCCCCCAGAAGCCTCACATATTTGGGTATTGGGGATTATATACAAATTTCACATGCTGTTAGAAGGTGGGGTCTGGTTGGAAGGAGCAGATCACTGGGGCTGGACCTGGAAGGATATATGATATCTCCCCTTTTCACCTGGCTTCCTACTGCCAAGAATGGCTTTTCCTCCAGCTAGGCCTCTGCCATATGAGTCCACCATTGGCTGGCCTGAATGGACTGAGACTTCCCGAAACTGTGAGCTAAAAATAAACCTTTCCTCCCTTAATTTGTGGATGCCAGGTATTCTGTCCCAGCAACAAGAAAGTGACTAAGACAGAAATTGGTACATGAGAAGCAGGGTTATTGCTGTGACTTCATCTGAACATGTGCCTTAGAGGCTTTTGGAACTGGTTCACAGGAGGAGTTTGGCAGAGTCTGGAGATGGCAGCCAGAGAAGGCTTAGATTGCTGTGAGCCGAGATTGATGGGAGATTCTGGTGGGAGCTCACAAGACCAGAACACTGAGAGAAGTGCATAGTGGAAAGGCCAGCTGTTTCAATTTCAGCTTGGAAGGAGGACTTTATCGCAACTGGCCTAGAAACCATGTGTGCTGTGCTGTGCTTTATGTTGCTCCTGTCCTGGGTAGTTGTGCTTTGGATCTGTAGTGTCCCCCAATGCATCATGTGTTAGGATGTTGTGGATTAACCAAGTGCTAGTCAGGAGGGTGGATTAAGGGCATGTAGGTGAGTTGTGGATGACAGGTCTGGGGTGGATTGAGGGCCTGTAGTAGATTATGGGTATGTGATCTGGAAAGGGTGAACCACTGGGGCCTAAACTGGAAGGGACCAAGCACTAAGGCTTGACTTGGAAGTGGTGAGTCACTGAGAGACACTGGAAGCGTATGTGCTAGCTCCACCTTCCTCCCGAACCTGACTTTATGCCATGATGCTGGGAGAGCCCCTCCACCATGAGCTTCCTTCATGTTCATCTGTGTATAAATGCACTGACACCTTCTGAAATTGTCAGCATTTATTTAAAATCTTTCCTCCCTTATGTTGTGGATGCAACACAAAAGTAACCAAGACATAAATATTTGCCTGAGACTGAGATTAAGAGCAGTAGACCAGTTAATCTGAGAAAAATTTCAAGACAGCCCAATGTTCAGACTATCACATGAATACTGCTTGTGGCTTTTAGCCAATTCTTTATTGGAGAGCAGAAAAAATGGCAGAAGAAAAAGATGCAATAATATTGTAGTTTTGCCAAAAAGAAAGTAACTACAGAATTGGGGCAAAAGAGCGCATGGATCATATAGTTGCTGAATAGATTAGCATTAAGAGGAATCCAAGTACTTAGAATCAGACCACAGGAAAGAGGCCCTGAGGGCATCTCAGGAATCAATATCCACTCAAGGGAGCAAAGGCCAATGACTTTGTTTTGAAAAGAGAGCCCCAAAGCATTCTGCAGAGCAACCTAGGAAAGTGAGTGCCCAAGGAGCTGTGCCATCCAGGTAATTTGAGGTTGGTACAGCCAGGGACCAAGGGGAACACACTACTGCTCTAGCCAGTGACAGACCCTGGTGTCATCTGTACTGCAGTCATTTCACGGGCATGCAGAATGCAGAAGTTGTGGGCTCGTTGGGGCTTCCACCCAGATTTCAGAAAAAGGCCCAAAAGGATAGTGTGTGAAGATGTAAACTGTGAATGTGAAGCCAAAGTGCAGTGGAGACGCCAGAAAGTCAGAGATTCTAAGAATATGGATTGTCTGCAAAGGAAAGCCATAGCCCATGAGCAGAGCCAGCCCAAAGCAGACGCCAGGAGTGCGTATCCAGAGGCAATGCCATAGGGATGGAGCCGCCTGAGACCTGGAGCTTGCATCTCACCACAGCAGAGCCTGGATGCTGGACACAGAGCAACAGGACTTAACAGAGCGACAGGATTTAATATTTGTCTGGCTGTTTTCATTCCTGTTTTGGTCTGATTGCTTTCTATCCTCCTGTTTCTCTCTTCTGGAATGAGAATGTTTACCTGTATACTGTTTTATGTTAGAAGTGTTTAACTTCTCTGATTTTTCACAGGCGTGCACAGCTAAGAGTTTGCCTTGAGTCTCAGAGAAGACTTTTGAACTTTTTTTGCTAGGACTTTGATAACTCTTAGAGATGGACTAAATCATTTTGCATAATGAGGTGGACACGAACCTCATGGGGTCCAGAGGCAGAATGTTACAGATTGGATCTGGACTGTCCCCCCAAAAGCCTCATATTGTAGATGTAGATGATATATTGAATATTGTGTTCCATCACACACTGACAGTTGGAGGGCCTGGTCAGAAGGAGCAGGTCACTGGGACTCGACAAGGAAGGGGTAGATCGCTCAGGCATGACATGGAAGGACACGGTCGCTCCATGCTCCCTGGCACTCACTTTCTGTCCACCGTGCCTTGAACGGCTTTTACCTGGCTAGGCATCTGCCATGTGCTTCCACCACTGACAGTGAATGGACCGAGACCTTTTAGAACTGTGAGCTAAATTAACCTTTCCTCCCTTAATTTGTGGATGTCAGGTATTCTGTCCCAGCAATGAGAAAATAACTAAGATAGAGTATCACTATTTTGCTAAATTGCTCAGATAGGACTTGAACTTGTCATCTTCCTGTCTTAGCCTCCTAGTGTGCTGAATGCACAGGCCTGTGCCATTGGGCCTGGCTGGCTTCTTGTCTATAAAATTGGGTGAGTAACCCTACCCCTTTGGGGCAGTTGAGCGGCAGAAGGTGTCACATGTCTACCTTTGCAGTTACCTCTCACCCCAAGAACATGCCTCCATCCTGTCTCCCAGACTGTGCTGAGCACCTGCCTCCATGGTGGTCCACTGCCAGCGGATGGAAGCTGATGGCCAGTGCTTCACCAAGCCAGTCCTGGGGAGGATGGTCCCAAGAGGGGAGACCATGGCAAGACCCACCCACTTCCCACAGCAGACGAGGCCCTGACTGGGTCTGGTCCTGGTGTACCTTCCTGCCTGCCTCAGTGGTCACCTCCTGACCAGAAGATCTGATCTGGCACTGCCACCAAGCCCCCAGCAGTTGGCCTTGAGTTGTGTTATCTTTCCTTTGGAGGCAGAGCTAGTATTATCAATTGGAAAATCACACTTGTTGTGGACAGAAGGAAACTCAATCTGGTAAACACGAAGCCTACATAGTGCTTTTCAGTACCAGCCAAAGTTCCAGCCAAAACACCAGTGAGGTGGCCTGTGTGGTCCCACCTAGCTGGCCAGCACAGCCTCGCACAGATGTGGGGCAGGGTCCCAAACTAAGGTTGTGTCCACCAGGTTCTATCACAGGGAGCCTGGGAGGAATCACCCACTAGAGTTCATCATGGGCTGATCCACCAAGCTACCCTGCAGCATGGGCCTCAGAAGGCCCCACAGCTCTGCCCAGCACTGGAGCCCTACAGGCGCCAGGAAGAGAATGACCAGACCTGATTCCAGACCCGAATGCTGGAGATACCATGTAGTGGCCCAGAGGCCAAGACCATGACCAGGACCTAGTGCATACCATAGTCACGTGAACACATTAGCCGTCGATACACAGACACACCCCACATACACACGTGGCTATACACATGCCACACACAGGTATCCACACAAACATACCCTAGATGCTGCCCACATGGGCATGGAGGCACACTGAACTGTGCTTGCAGAGAAGTGCCCTACACCAGCCCCACATGGACTGTCGCACACAAGGATGCCTCAGACCTGCACGGTCAGGTGTGTGGTCACGGACTTTTTCATAAGATAAACACACATGCACCCAGATCTGTAGACACGAGCACACAAGCACACATGTGTACAGAGGGGACCTCATACCTCACACAAGCCAGGCACCTCAGATGGGACAGCCCTCCCCACAGCAGCCTGGCCTCTCTGAGAGGACCGTACACTCCACACGAGCCTGGCCTCCCAGAGGGGACCATACACCCCACATGAACTGGGTCTCTCAGAGAAAACTGTACACTCTACAAGAGCCCTGGTAGCTCTCAGACAGCATGATGTCACAGCCCCTCTGCCTCTCAGCTGTAGACCTGGCTAGTGCTGCTGTGAGAACGCTCCAGGGGCAACAACCAAGCCCCTCCTTGACCTCTGTCCCCCAGAGTCCACTCCCTTTGTCCATGCTGGATGGCCCCTTTGGCCATAGTCCCTGGCAGTGGCCTTCCTACCCCTCACATCCAGCACACCCTCAGCTGTGGCATCCCTGGATCCCTCCTCAACCTGCCCAGGGCCCCATACCACAGGACAACTGCATAGCCCCCATGGCTGCCCCTGAGGGTCTTCTGCACATGTTGGCCCAATTGAGCGACCCTGAGGAGCTCTCCTGGCCTCCCACCTTCCCTATCCCATCCCAAGACATGGCCCCCTGGAAGTGACCTCCTCATCCCTCCCACATCCCTGGCCTGACAGACCCTCCCCTTCGTAGTCTTCCTCCTGCACACTGCAGGTGGGATATTTTCAAACTAGCCAAGGGGAGGGGATCTATCTGTCCTCACAGCATGCCTCCACCAGCTCTGGTCCTGCACCCCATACTCACCACAGTGGGTTGGGGCTAAGGTGGCTTTGGTTCCTCTGTGGAGTCCCCTCTGTCTTGCAGGCCTGGAGACCAACCCACCTACTGACTTCTCTAGCTGCTGAGAGCCACCTCCTGAAAAGGACAACCCCTGGGCGTCTGTGTGCCACGCAGAGTCGACCAGCTAATGCGTCACACATGTCAGACAGGCGTGTGCTCTTGGGCCTTGAGGGGCTGTGCCTCTGCCATGTCCTTGTCCTAGAGCAGGGAGGCCAGGCACAGGGCTTTGGGGGTAATCTGGCCTGGTCTGGTGCATGCCTGGGTGTCAGAGGCAGTGTGGGGCAGGTGGGGCTCCTTGGGGAGCCCAGAGTGTCCAAGTACCAAGTGAACCTCATGCACCCCCCCCCCCCTCAACCCTGTGGGCTTTTCTCCATCTGCTGGCCCTGCTGACCTCCTTCCATCTCTGGGGCTGGAGTGACCTGGGCTGCAGATGGAACATACTCTGCTATGGCCTAAGGCTGGGAGCCAGGATTCTTTATCTGGAACTGGCAGAGCCAGATCTCCTCCATCCCCACCAAGAGAAGGATCAAAAGCAATCTGGGATTGGAATGTCCTCTGGCAAAGCTCTTAAAGGCATGAGAGGGAGGGCTGGAGGTTGAGATCTCCCCAGGGGCCTCTGGGTGCAGGGGCTGCAGGAAGGGCAGACCCCAGTCTCCCCACATGGGGCCTCCTGCCCTGCCCTAGTCCCTGGCTGTGGGATTCCGTGGGGCTGAAGCCACTCTGTCTCTAAGATGGGGACAGTCCTCACTTCCAGCAATACCATGAAGAGATGAGACCCTGGGTCTCAGAGATGGGCACACCAGTGAAGCCTCGGAGGCCAGCAGGACCCTCCTCGTGGAGGTCAGAGGGCCTGAAGAGAGGAGCAGGGACAGAGTACCTTTCAGGAGCACGAAACCACTCCCCAATCCTCACTCACCTATGCACCGGTGCTGTGTTGAGGACCCCAAATGGACCCTTGATATGGGTAAGGGAGAAGTGTCGTTCTCAGAAGCATCCCCAGTCTGGATGAAGCAAGGGGGTCAGGGCTGGGCCAGGCAAATATCCTGGTCCTGCTCTCACAGGCTCCGGATATGTACAGGGTCCCCAAATGCCCTCCAAGCCCCCAGGTCACAGGAGCCTGTCAGATGAGTCCCCAGGCCTCCTGATCTTGATCTCTAAGAGGGTTAGGAGTCCCAGTGGGGGAAAGAACAGGGAGATTTGGGGGGTGGCCTCATGGCCTAGCTGGTGGCCCTCGGGAGCACATTTCTCCTCTCAAAATTCCCCAGAGACAGAGGACATCCTGTGACATGTTCAGGGAGACACTGGATCTGCCTGTGCAGCCCCCACCTGGAGGAGCCCCTGCCTGTGCTGGGGCTGGCACTGTGCCGGGCCCTCTGGAGGGGAGAGAAGGGCACCAAGATACCGGGGCTCTAGAAAGGCCTCTAGCTTGCTGGAAATGGCAGCTGCCAGGTCCAAAGCATGGAACCACCACTGGCCTCAGCTTTGTAGGCAGCCCAAGCTCGTCCGGCTGCTGTCACTGCTGTGTGGTTTTTGTTTTTGTTTTGTGGCTCTGGAAAGGGAACTTGGGGCCTTCACATGAAGCTACATCCCCAGACTTTTTTATTTTTTATTTTGAGACAGGGTCTCACCAAATTGCTATGTTGCTCAGATAGAGCTTGAACTTGTGATCCTCCTGCCTCAGTCTCCCAGTGTGGTGGAATGACAGGCTGCAGCCTTGTGCCTGGCTTCTCTGACATGTTTTGTAAGCAAAAGTCTAACAGAACAAAGGAGCACCCGGAAGGGTGGAGGCGACCGCCACCTATACCCGTGTCCCCTGGCTACTTGAGCCAGCTGCGGCTGTAGTACTCAGGCTTGAGTCTGCGCCTGCAGCAGGGACGGGTAAGATTGTTCCTGCTGACCTCATAGCCTTTCAGGTCCTGGGAACCTGGGCTGCGGGCGTTGAGCGTCATCCTCAGTGTCTCCCTTCCTTCTTCTGAAACCCCATCAGGGACCCATGTCTTCAGACTGTGCCTTCCTAGTTCCCCCCAGGCCCACCTTGTGAGCTCCCACATCCTGCTGCTCCCCATCCCCCATCTAGCCCCACGACTTCCCTCGTCCCCAGCGCTACACAGGAATGGAACCTAGGGCTCCCCACACACGCTAGGCACACTCTCTATCACTGAGCTACATCTTCAGCCCTTTATACTTTTCACTTTGGACAACATTTTGCAAAGTTGCCCACGTTGGCCTTGAACTTGAAATGTTCCTGCCTCAGCCTTCTGAGTAGCTGGGAATATAGGAGTGTATTATCATGTACTGTATGATGTTGATTTTAATAACATGGAAGTGTACTCAAAACTCTGACCTTAATGACTTGTGTCCTTCCTCAACCACTTACTGTGGAGGGGACAGAGGCCGCAGCTGACCACTGCTGCCCTTGCTTCCTGCGGACCTTACTGCCCTGCTGGAACCCTTGCCCACGGTTAGGGTTAGAGGGAACTGAGGTTTTCTGCTGTCCTCTGCTTGAATCCCTAGCTGTCCTGACAGCAGGACCCCAAATCATGACCAAGTCCTCTGGAGACCACTCTGAGCCGCAGGAAGCCTGCTTTGGGGCCCGGCCCAGTGCCTGTGGTTCCCCAGAGGCTCCCAGGCCAGCTGCAGCTCTATCTGGTTTCTATCTCATGGGACCCCCACTCGCTGAGTCTGTGTCAGCTCTAGATTCTCACAGACCTAGACCAATGTGTGTCAGGCTGAGAAGGTCAGTAAGGTCTACAGGAAGCAAGGGCAGCAGTGATCAACTGCGGTCTCTGTCCCCGCCACAGTAAGTGGCTGAGGAAGGGCACAAGTCATTGAAGGTGTCTTTGAGCCCTCTTGGCCTGCACAGCTCAGCACCTACACCCGCTGCCTCTTGGATCCTCTCCCATTGAGTGAAAACTGCCCCCCTGGAGCTGACCCAGACCCCTGCTCCCGACCAGCAGCAACAGGTGCTGGAATCTCCTGCTGTGTCTATGTTGGCTGTCTGGGAGCATACCTGCCTCAGGGCCCTGAGCCCCACCTCTGCCCTGTGGCTCTCTATCTACCTGAATTGCCCCACCTCCTTCCCCAAAGTTCCCCCAGGCCCAGCTTCTCCTTGGCCCCTCCAGCTGGGGCCTGGGGGCATTTTACACTTACTCTGTCCATGCTGATCCTCCGCCTTGTGCCCTACAGTATCGCCTACCTCCCCTGGAGCTTGGGGACCCCTGACTGAACTCCCCATGTCCTGGTTGTAACAGTTGATTTTGCCTGAGCTACCATTTACCAGGAGGTAGTTACAGTGTCCTAGTGTGTTTGCAGAGCTTCCCCTAGCACCAGAAGCCCCAGCCTCGTTTCAGGTTGGGCCTCGCCCCTCTGAGGCCTGAATGCAGCCTAAACAAATTCTTTTCTGTCCTACTAGGGCCTGGCCCCAGCTTCTTCTGGCCTGCAGACTCCAGTGGCCCTGGCAGCATCTGGCTTGCCCGCTGAGGGCCTTTGGTCACCTCTGCCTACACAGTCACACGAGCCATCTCCTTATAATTAATCTCTTCATGTGCGCCTGTCTCTCTGCAGAATTATGACCCCCTGGCATCTCAGCTGCTGCCCACAGGTCTATCCACAGCTCTGGCCACTGCATGGGGGTCCTTTAGTTCAGCCGGCAGCAGCTGTGCTCAGAGTTCTAAAGCCCCACCACACAGAGGAGGTCACAAGGGAACCCTCAGGCCCGAGGTCCCAGCCCAGGCCATCCCCTGGCCTGTCTCACTCTCCCAGGCTTCCTTGGGCCTCAGGACCCTTGAATCTGCCTGAATGTCCTTTTCCCCAAACTCAGGGTCCCCTCCCGCCACCCAGCCTTCCCTATGCTCTCACATGCTCCTCAGCTCCCAGCAGCTGCCAAGTCTGTGCACCCCCAGGGAGAAGCCCTGGACCCTGACTTGAACATTCCAGATCCAGCTGGAGTGGGTTATGGAGGGTGACGGGCCAAAGTGCAGACTAGGCTGCTCAGAGATCCTGCAACCCGTCCCCCCACCCCACCTCCTGCAGACCACCCAACGCTGGGCTGGGGTGGGCTCTGAGGGCAGATGGACGGAGGAGCCCTGGGCCCCTCCTGGTGGCAACTTCAGGGTGGGGTCAACTCCAGCGGCTGGTGGCTGTTTCTCATGCTGAGGTAGTCCATTGGACTCGGCCCATCCCAGCCTGGCCTTGCTGTTGGCACTGGTCCTGCCCCATCAGCAGATCCCTCCCTGATACCATGTGGACCTTGGGGCCTCTGTCGTGAGGCAGCACACGTCCTACATCTCCTGGGACTGGGGATGGGAAATGGGCCTTCGGGTTGGAGGGACATATGGGTGTGAAAATGCCCGAGGGAACCTCCTGCCTCTGCCTTCTCTGTCTGTGAACCAGGCAGAGCCCACAGCAAGCTGGAGGACAGTCCAGATTTGCTCTCTGGTGTTCAGACCTAGACTTTCTAGCAACTGTCAGGGACACAGGCTGCCTCATCCCTCCAGCCGCGACCTCCTAACTGCAGCTGCTGCCCCCTGGTGGCCATGTCCGACAAGACACCCTGGGGAGAGCAAGGCTGCCCAGGTCAGTATACTTAAGCACAAAGGCACATTGCAGGTCACAAGGCCCAGGGGAGGCGGAATGAGGACTGACAGGGGCACAGGCCCCAGAAATGTGCTTTGGCCACAGCTGCTGCTCTCATGTCTGAAGCTCTGAGAACTGTGTGACAAGAGGGGACTCGAGAGACTCATCTACGTTTGAGGCCTTCTTGCCGGTCTATGCTAAGCCTGGAGATGGACACTTAGATGGTCCTGCTGTCCCTTCTAGTGAGCACCAGGGTTCAGATGCCCACGGACATGTTTTCCTGGACCGAGGAATACTCTTGCTGTCAGGCCTCCGGCCTTTGTCCCAGGGTTGATGCTGACCTAGAAGTCACATGAATTTGTCAGTGAAGGCCACCCTTTTGAGCAGGCACAGGCCTGCAATCCTAGCACTCTGGGAGGCTGAAACAGGAGGATCGCAAGCTCAAGTTAGCATGGCAACTTGGTGACTTAGCAAGATCTCATTATGTAGCCCAGGCTGGCCTTGAACTTAGCAATTTTCTTGCCTTAGCCTCTCTGGTGCTGGGATCAGAGGTGTGCACCACCACACCTGGCTAATTTTTATGTGGTGCTGGGGAATTGAACCCAGGGCCTTGTGCATGCTAGGTAAGCATTCTAATCACAGTGCTATACCCCCAGCCCGGTGTATTAGTTTGGGTTCCTTTCAAAAAACAGAATTTACAGATCTTATCACAAAAAGGTCTATTAGGAAGGCTTACAAGTCCAAGGATAGAGGTGGTCCAAGATGGCTGCTCAGCCAAGCCGTAGATCTCCTGTCTGGGACTGCAGGACAGCCGGTGAGGTGAGAATCTGCTGTAGATCTCAGGTGAAGACCAAAGCCTGAAGATCGGCGACTGAACGGCAGCAACAGACAGACAGGCACAAGTCTAGACTGGAGCGAATCTGTGCTGACGATCTGCGGCGTCCATAGACAATCGCGAAGGCAAGAGTTTTCCCAGAGGAAGAAGCTATAAAAATCTTCCCTCTTCCTCCCTTTTATACCCTTGGAGTTCCCGTTGGCCCTCCCACATCTTGGTGGGTGTTCTTCTCCCATTGGTCAGCCCACAAATCACTCACACTCTAATCCTGACAGGTTCTTGATCCCCAGTCTAGGGTGGTTGACAAATCCTAATCCTAACGGAGGTGTGGGTCCTAATTCCATCAATTTGACATAATCCCATCAGCGGACACACCCCGCAAAAAGTTAACCTTTCAAATATTAACTTGAATTAGGATAAAATATGAGACACTGGCTACCAGGAAAACAAAAAGGAAGGCTGAAATGGTTTTCACTCCAGGTATTTTTATTTTTCTCAATGTAGTGTCTCCCTCTGTAGTCCTGGATGGTCCTAAACTCGCTATGGAGCCCGGGTTGGCCTCAAACTCATGGTAATCTTTTTGCATCAGCTTTCAGAATGGTAGGATTACAGATAAGGGCTCTCAGCATTGAGTTATGGCCCCAGCCCCTCCAGGTCATTTTTAATTGTAGCACCAGAACCAACTTTGAGTGGCTTCAAGCAATGAGGCCCAAGTCTTTGTGGCCCAGATCCCCTTGCTTCCGCAGCCAAGGGGCAGGTAGAAGGGACAGGCCTTTGTGCAGGATACAAGGCTCCTTTGAGCATGTGTGTTAATCACTGCCCAGAGTGGATGCCTGAGCTCCCTCCTGGAACCAATCTCCTTCACTCAGTGTCCTCCCCCTAGACCCCGCGGCAGGAGCAGGACAGAGGGCCCTACCATCTGCTGGGTAGGGAAGTAGAATTCTGGAACAGGGTCCCTGGGTTAGCTGTGTCCCGAGAGCAGGCAGGACCCCTCGGCAGGGAAGCTGAAAGCCGAGGCTGGTGGAGAGGCCAGTGGAGGCTGGGTCTGGACCAACTCTGAGGAGGGCAGATGAGGCGATGATTCCCGCACAGCCTTGCCTTTGCATCTGTAAATGACTGATCTGAAGACAACTCTGTCACCTTCCAGAACTCGTGGATGACCACCACATTGCCTCCCAACCCGTCAGTTTCCAGGGCCTTCCCCTAACTCCTGGTTGTGCAGCTCCACTCCACCCTGCCTCTCCCCAGCAATGTGGGGGGGGGGGGGGTGGAGGGGAAGGACAGGGAGGAAGAGTGGGTGGCTTGGCAGGGTGCTCCTTTCTCCCTCCGAGTTCCTGCCAGCCACAGATTGCAAGTTCTTCCCAAGAGCAAACGCCCTGGTGCACGTCCCGACAAGTCACTGGTGTTCCAGCACAGGTGTGGCCACGCCGGGCTGTGGCTGCCAGCTGAGCAGCTGTGCACGTGCCAGATCTCAGAGACTGAGCTTCCTAGTTCCTTTTGTTGCACATTTTAATTGTAAGCATGACATATATGCTGGATAGTATGTTTTATGGCTGGAAGGTGCTGGATAATGGGAGTTAGGTGGGCCAAGTGGGTTAACCCATTGGTGATTTCATGGGCAGCCTGGCTGGAGGGATGGCTCACTGGCGTCAGAACTAGAAGAGTGTACATTCTTGCCTGTACATTTTAGCCTTGTTTCCTGTGGGTCTGACCCGCAAAGCCCACTGAAAAGCTGAGGAGAGTGTGGCGATGGAGACATGGAAATGACCTTCAGGGACTTGTTCTGGAGAATGTAGACCATTTTATTAGCGAGAATGAGAACATATATAGGGTAGAGTAAGAGGAGGGTCCTAGAGTCCATGTAATGTTCCATCCATCCAATCATCTCAGGGAATAGGAATTACAACCTTAGATGGGAGTCCTGGGAGCTCAGCCTGCCAGCCCAGGTGTTCCGGATCAGAGCCAAATGTGCTGTGTACATCCCGACATCCCCACATGTCCCCCCTCTGTAATAGGACAGTCTTATTAGGACATTGGGGGAATTCTGAGAATGCAAATTTTCATCTTTCTCATCGGGTGGCTCCTTCTCCTTCAGTTTATCGGGCATCTCCATCTGTCCAGACCTGGCCTGGCACTGGCTTTGCTTGGCTGCCCTTGGCCCACTTGGTGTCTTTCCACAGGTATTCAATAAAGTGAGATCAGCTGTTTTGCTATAACTTCCAGCCACAGGCACAGTTTGTGGCTCAGAAGGCCCTACAGATGACACAATGGAACCTTTTCAGATGTCATATGAATACAATCACCTGAAGGTCCATTTCATACAAGAACTGCAGCTCAGTGCTCCCTAGTGAGATCTTATTTCCTTTTGCTTAGTCTCAGCTTCTCCCTCAGGATTCTGAGTCCTTTACCCAAGTCTTTGTTAGACCTTATCTCCTTTTGCTCAGTTTCAGCTTCTCCCTCTGATTCTGAGCTAGTCCCCTCACCCCCATCCCAGGGACTTTCACAGAGGGCATGGTAAGCTCCTTCTCAGTTTGTGAGCTATGAGGAGGGTATGGTTAGGTTGCCACCGCTGGGACAGTTCTGGTGCAGCAACTGAACCAGGAGTCCCTCAGCGAGGATACTCGCACTTCCCCAAATTCCCAAGGTGTCCACACCGCACTTGCCTCAGGTCCCTGTTTGGGCACCTGATGTGGGTCCGAACAGTGGAGCCCACCAAATAGCTCAGGAGAGTGTGGCAATGAAAACACTGAAATGACCTCTGGCAACTCATTTCAGAGAACACAGTCCACTTGATTAGGGAGAAGCGAGAGCATACTTAGGGTTGTATGAGAGGCTGGGCCTAGAGTCCACGTGAGGTTCCATCTGTCCAGTCATCTCAAAGAATCAGAAATACAACCTTATGTGGAAGTCCTGGGAGCATAGCGTGCCAGTCTTGGGTGCTCTGGGTGTGAGCTAAGTATGTTTGTGTCCATCCCAACATCCCTACAATTTCCTCTCTTGCTACTCCAGGAGCAGCTTTCCTCTGGCCAGGCCCTCTAGCAAACTCTTCTGCCATACCCAGCCGGTGGTGAACAGACTGAGAACTGTGAAGCTGTGACCTAAAATATAACCCTCTCCCCCCTCAAGTCATAGTGTCAGCTTGTTGTGTCCCAGGAACAGTTAAGTAACTAGGGCAGCCAGACATACCCCTGCAGGTCTACACCGAAGCACACACAAGGTGATGGCAGCACCATTCCTTGCTGCCTGTGGTAGAAACAGGCTGAGGGTACAGCCCTGGCTTACCTCCCCAGGATTGAAGAAGACAAAAGGGACAAGCAACTTGGACATCCAGCAGGCAGCTGGATAGACAAAATGCAGTCATCCACACAATGGGGTGCCACTCAGCCACTGTGCTCCCCAGCAGAAGTGCCACAGTGCACATTTCACATCCCCACTGGGACACTGGGGCTTTGCTAACAGCTGACTGCCACTGAGTGTGGCCAGAAGAGTGCAGCTGGTCCCCACACCAAGGATAATGCCCAGGAAGCAAGAGTGCTGGTCAGCTTCTGGTGGTTTGCAGCAGGGCCAGAAACAGCTGGTTGCTTTGCAAAGACAGTGAACTTCTGAGCAAGTGTGGATCACTGGGAGGGAAGAGAAAATTCTGATGCCCTGATCACTCCACCAAGATGAAAAGCTTGAGGCCTTGGTGGGGCAGGAGCTCAGGATTCCTTATAGTCACCACAGTCCATGGTTCTCTGTCCTCTTGTCCCCCCCCTCCCCAGCTGTCAGACCCCCTTGAGTGCCCAGGATGCTGGCTCCTTCTACAGACTCACTGGTCTCTGAGCTGGGTAGTCCAGGGTTTGGGGACGTCTTCAGTGATGGATCCACCCAGACCCTACAATGGTTTCCCTGCACTGTGGGCCCTTTCCTCTGAGCTGGGGCTGCAGTCTAACAAGTTCCAGGTGTGCCCCCAGGAGACACATTAAGCCCCAAAAGAACTGCTGGACTTGGTTGGCTGAGGGACTTGGAGATGCCAGACCTGCCTGGTACAGCATGGTCTGGAAGTAAAGAGAGGTGATAGGGGTCACACAGTGTCTTGCCTGACCACGACCTTGGGTAGCCACCAAATGTCCTCAGCAATGCAGGATCCATCCCCTCAGACGTGGGTGGAAAGGCCAATATGGGGGCTCACCCACCGAGCAAGAAGACTCAGCTTCAGGGTTTGGTGTCCCCAGCTTCACAACAGTCCTACACTCCTAGCTACTGAGAATGGCTGACTGGGAGGGTCCAATGTGGCCTCTGGTGCCTCTTTACAACTGGAAACAGAGTCAGGAGTTTCTTTAAACTGAGTCAGATTTAAAGCCAATGGGGTGGCATGGTGCAGGCCTATCATCTGAGTGCTGGAAGGCTGAGGCAGGAGGATTTTCATGAGTTCAAGGCCAGCCTGGGCTCTATCGTGAGTTCAGGACCAGCCTGTACTACAGAGTGAGATCCTATCTCAAAACAAAACAAAGCAAAAAAAAAAAAAAAAAATTCTATTTCTGTAGAAGCATTCCCAGTACCAAAAATTTTGTCATAATTATCTTGAATTGCTGTAACAAATTGCCACAGACTGAGTGGCTTAAAAATATATTTTTTTTTTTTCACAGTTCTGGTAGTTTTGGCCCTAGCGAGGGCTCACTTCCTGGCTGCTGACCGCCACTTTTTGCTGCACCTTCACACAGTCCAAGGTATGGTCAGCAGTCCAAGTCCGTTCTTACAAGGGCACTGACTCCACCCACCCTCAGGGCTTCCCACAGTCCCCTTCACACTGGGCGTTAACGTTTTAGTGCACAAAAAGTCCCTGACCGATGGCATGTGAATCATACCGCCATAAAGGCTATATGGTAACAGATGCCTGGGAAAACTTTCATCCACGGGCGGGTGGCCAGGTGGATAAGCTGTGTGGTATCAACACATGGCACAGAGGAGCTGGTGATAAGTGTGACCGCAGGAATGCCACCAGCACATTCAAGAGCAAGTGGGTAGTCTGTGGTGACTGCCATCTGGGAACAAGGCAGCAAGCAAGTCAAGGAGGGCCAGGGGTTTGGGAGGACGGGACTGTTTACTGACTCAGTGACACAGGGTGTGGTCACGGGACAACAGAAGAGCGAGAGAGCTAGTCGCGCCACACCTCCAGAGAGCGTGATGTGGGTCCCTTTGGGTGAAGGGTATGGGGTTGATTCGTTCCTGGAAAAATCTGAAAGAAGGAGTCCCGGGATTGGAGCTTTGTCCTCCTTGGGGTCATGTGAGAACACACAGCCATGGGTCAGGGTGTGGCCTGCAAGGCTAGAACAGTTAAGAGTTTGGCAACTGAGGTGAGCCAGAGACAGACTTGGGAAGCCTCTCTAGCCCTCCTGATAAGGAAGGCAAGCCTCAAATGCCTGCAGACCCTGTGGAGACAACCAGCCGGGCCCTGAGAGAGATGGACACGGGAGGCCAAGGGAGTTGCAGAGCTCCCCTGAGGGGGGACAGCGGGATCACAGTGGCCGTGGTGGTAGTGGTGGGGACTTGTCACTAAAGGACTTTGGAGCCTTGGACTTGCTTCCAGATGACAGACCTGTAATCCCAGCACTCCAGGAGGCTGAGTCAAGATGATCTCACGTTTGAACCAAGTCTAGGCAATTTGGCATCTTAGTGAGACTCTGTCCCAAAATAAAAAATTAAAAAATGGGCTGAGGGCATAGCTCAGTGGTTAGAGCAGTTGCCAATTCCCCAGTACCACATAAAAATTAGCAAGACATGATGGTGCATGCCTGTAATCCTAGCACTCAGGAGGCTGAGGCAGGAAGATTTCCATGAGTTTCAGGCCAGCCTGGGCTACATAGTGAGTTCTCAGACAGCCTGGACTACAGAGTGAGACCCTGTCTTAAAAACAAAATAAAACAAACAAAAAGGAGAGTGGAGAAAGCACTCATGGTTCTATCCTGCTCAGAGCCAAGTCTGTCTCCCAAAAGGCAGTGATTGTCCACCCTCCACACAGGCCCTTACCTCCCCAATCCTGGGCTCTGCCACCCTTCAAGTGCCCAGGGTCCCTCCACTGCTGGCCCCTTTCCTATGGTACCCTTCCTCTCCACCCCCAGACTGTGAACACAGAGCCCCGGGAGGGCAAGACCCTCCCCCTAGGCATGCAGCCTCCCAGAGTGCCCTGGTTACTGGCTCTGGGCTCAGCTTTCACCTGTCCTACCTGTTTGCTCAGCCGCCAGGCTGACCCTGGTCTTCTTGTGGAAGGAATCCCGCACTGGGGCCCTGATGGCCTCAGCAGAAGTGGCTCCTTTCTGCTTTGCCCTCTGAGGCCGTGTGGGTTGGTTCTCCAGCGTTCCTGTGGTCATATCTATTCTGTTACGGTATGAGTTAGTGTGGGGCCTCTCCACAGTGTCCCTTGAGGGATGGGCCTTGCTGAGACCCATGTGTCCTTGCCCATGGCTGGATGGAGGTGTTGGCACACTAGATGTGGTGAGCAGGGCACATGATGAGGCCACTGGAGTCACCACTTCCATCCCTAAATCACCAGGCTTTGGGGCTCAGCTCAAAAGCTCGCACCATGGGCTGGTGGCCGGGATGGAAGCTCCAGGTGTCCCAGACCCCAGGAGAGGACCCTTCTGCCACTCCTAAACCCTGTTGGCACAAGTGGTCCTTGGTTTGAGGCCAAGTCACTCTAGTTTCCTGGTTTTGGTATCATGGCCTTGAAACCACTGCCAGGGAAAAAAGTCATCCTAAAGTCCTGGAGCCTTTGTAGCTGGCTTGTGAAAGATGATCCTGTTGGAAGATGACCTTATTAAGTCAGGCATGATGGCACATGCTTGCAATCCCAGTACTTGGGAGGCTGAGACAGAAGGATTGCAATGAGTCCAAGAACAGCCTCAGCTCCAAAGTGAGCTCAGAAACCAGTCTGGGCCACAGAGTGAGACCTTATCCTGGAAAATAAAAAGACTATCTTATTGAAATACTTGTGGTCCCATTACATACTGCTGATTATTTATGATTATTATTGCCTCTCAGAATGCTTTCGGGAACTTTTTATTCAGAATCTTGGGTTGGGCCTTTGGAGGCATTTCAGTGGAGGGAGCAAAGCTCAGAGCTTACCCCAGACTTCACCGGCTGGCTTAGGTACATTTTTGTTGCTGGGACACAATATCCAACACCCACAGCTTAAAAGAGGAAAGATTTATTTTAGCTCACAGCTTCAGAAGGTTTCAGCCCCTTCATGAGCAGTCAGCAATGGTGGAAGCACATGGCGGGGGCCCAGTTGGAGAACAGCTGCTGACAGTACCCCCAACAGGCAGCAGAGAGTATGAGGAAGGGTGGAGCTAGTGTATGTCCTTCCAGGTCAAGCCCCCAATCCACCCTTCTTGACCAGCACAGAAAATCCATCCTATCTGAACATAAAGCTTTGGGGGCGGGGGGCGGGGTGCATTCCGGATTCAAACCATAATGCCTTCAGTAACAGCATCTGGGACAATCTCCCTCTGTCTGAAGTGGGGCGGGACAGGAGGGGACAGTTTGGGTCCTCGGCTGCTACAAAGCCGGTGCTGTTGACAAGGACTGTGAGCTATTCTACCAGGCCAGCCACAGCTCCTCCACATGGCAAGGTCATGTCTGATGCCACACATCAGTTTTACTTCCTCTCTCTCTGTCTTGCTTTGTGGTTTGTTCGGGCTGGCCTTGAACTCCTGGGCTCAGGCAACCCACCCCACTCCAGCCTTCCCACACACTGGGTTTGCAGGCACATTCCACTGTGACCTGCTGGATCTCACCTTTAAATGATACTGCATTTGTAGGCAAAGCCAAGGAGGGCACCACGTTATTGAGTCTGTGCAAATAACTACACTGCCATGAAGGTAAGAGCAACTTAATAATAGTTTTTGATTTTGGGTTACATCAGGCAGGGAAAAAAGATAAAAGTCTTAAGCTTGCAAACAAAAGAACGATTCACAGGTTTTTAGTCAATAAGTGATCATACCCTGGCACAGGGCATGGCGTAGGCATCAGAGGCAGTTCTTTTATCTTTTGAAGATGGTCTGGTCTGTGGCTGATAAGAGGAGCAAGTAGAAGCCAGGTGCTCTGGCTCAGGAAGGGGAAACTTAAAGTCCCAGCTATAATGGAGGCTGAGGTAGGAGCATCTCTCAAGCCCAAGAGTTCTAGGTGGGCCTGTGTAGTACAAAATTCGTAAGGAAAGAAAGAAAGATAAAAGAAAGAAAGAAATGAAATAAGGCCAAGGAGGTATTACTAACGACTGTCAAGTGACACGGAGGACCGCATTCGACAGCAGAGCCACATCCTCGCAAAGATGGCATCCCTGTAGGACTGAGCTTGGACACCGTTGCCTCATGTGTTTGGGAGCTGCGTGACACAGCCTTCTCCCTTGGTAGCCTTCTCCTTCGGGCCTTGGGTGCACCAGCTGCCCACCCTGCAGCCCACCCTGCACGGTCTTCACATGGGTTCTGCTGTTCCCAAAGAGCTCTCATTGTCTTGCAAGGAGTCCCTGCGACACTGGCACTCCCACGCACGGGGACAGAGCCCAGGGACCTTCCTTAGCTGCAGCTCCTGACTCCTTGTCATTTTCAATTTTGAGCCAAGGTGGCTGTGTGGCTGAGTTGCTCAGCCTGGGCTTTAACTTATGACCTCCTGCCTCTTGCTTTTGATGGTGCTGGGATTACAGGCCTGTGACACCAGGTCCAGTTCTGTGTAATTTAATAGATCAAATAAACCTAATTAGTTCAACACTTCTCTGTAGCAGCGAGGTAAGGTACAAAGCCTTTCAGATCTTCTAGGGGCCGCTGGGAAACTTCAAGATTAGTTTAAGGTCAGGCCAGAAAGGCTTTTTATTTCTTGGTTTGTTTGTTTGTTTGTTTGTTTGTTTGTTTCTTTATTGAGACAAGGCCACACACTTGCAGTCTTCAAATCTCCCAAGTGCTGCAAGAAATCTATTAAGAATTAGATTTTAAGAATTTGTAAAAAGCATCTTAAAGTTTAAATATTTATAGAGGATTGTAGATCATAGTGAAGTGATATCAAGTTGTATCATCAAAATGACAAGAGGAGATGTCAAAAGTTAACATAGGGGATAACATAGATCATGGCTTATGACAGCCCCTTGTGGCAGAGAGGGGGACACTAACAGCAGGATCTTTTTCTGTTGGGTGTCACCAGGTTGAAAACTGGCAGCACACACAAGCCACAGAACAGAGGCAGGAGCTCAGCTCAGAACATCTGTCAAGGGGCTGGGAAGTCACAGATACGGTGTAAGGACAATGAGAGTGAGAGGCTGAGGCAGGAGGGTGGCAAGTTAGAGGCCCAACCAGGCAACTCAGCAAGACCCCATCTGAAAGGGAAGTAAAGTGGTGGGGGGCAGGGTTGTAGTTCAGGGGCAGAGGGCTTGCCAGTCAGGCTCCCTTGTGAGGGAGTGGTGGGGCAGGGGTCTAAATGGTCAGATCTTCTCTGGGAATCAGTGGAGGCCTTCCAGAAACATGGCGGCTACCTCTTTTCACTCCCTTCATGGTCTGGTGCTTCTTAGAATCTCAGCAGTGAGCGGTGATTTTAGCCTGGAAGCAGGAGAGAGAGGGCAAGGTGCATCTGGGTCTGGTTAACCTGTACTCTAATTTCAGAAAGTAAGAAGTGAAAGTTAAAAGTTGTCATTTGTCCACTAATAACAAAGCTTTGAGTAGAAAAATCACTAGCCACTAAGCTTTCTTAAAAGCTTGTAAACATGACAAAGTTCACACACTGGGAAAGTCCTTAAGCAAATAGAGCGTATAGCAAAGGATGAACTAATACGCCATGGGACGTGGTGTGTGCTAAAGCCATTGGCAGGTCACGAAACTGGGAGTCTCTGTGATTTAGGAATGAGTGCTGATGTGGTAGAATTCTGAAGATCTTTTGCTTTTAGGCTGTTGTCTATTTGCTGGAAGAACTTGTCTTCTGTCCCCCTACCTGTGAGAGAACCTGTAACCTGTCAGGCTTTCCTCTGTGTGAGATTCACTTAGATCAGCTGAGAAAAATCTGGTCCAATTGGAAAGAATGTAACTCCAAATCACTCAGCTGGTGGGAAAATGGGAGGGATTTGCATGCTAGGAGTAATCTGCAAGAGAACACCCAGGTGAGCTTGCCTGCTGTCTGCGTGCCAGGGTGCCTGCCTTTAATCAGGCACCCTTTCTTGCAAGAAGGTAATTAGACATCTTGCTCTGCTAAGCTTCCGCTGAGTCTATTTCTCACATGGACAAAGCTCTTCTCAAATGACCAGCCTGTTTATGCACAGAAAGGAGCAGAAATTTGATCCAAAGGTTAAGACCAAAGGAGAGCAGACACAATGACAGGACAGATGCCTGGGCTTCGCCCCATGTCCACCGGCCCAGGACCATTCCCACACCCCAGCAACAGTGGCCCCTGGTCCCCGGGGAATTACCTAGGCAGCTGCTATCAGCCCACACAGGGAGAAATTGCTGGCAGCAAAGCTCTCTGACCTCCAAAATCAGTGACTTTTTTTTTTTAAAGAGCACAGGCTGCAGGAGGTTTCTTTAGGTTTCCCATGGCAGCAGGGCCTTCTGTACAGCAATAAGAGAGGGCTGAGCACCGGGACCCACCTATGGTGCAAGGGGTGAAAAACCAGGTATTCCATGACGCTACTTTTAAAAATGAGGAAGCTCATTGTTCCTGGATATGCAACACTCCCAGACAGCCCAGCCTGGGCAGGCCTGTGATCTCAGTGGTCTGCCAGGCTGAGGTAAGAGGGTCCCAACTTTGATTCCAACCTGGTACACTTTGTGACTTAGTGAGACTGTCTCTGAACCCCAAATTAAGATGGGCTGGGGATGTAACTCAGTGCGAATGTCTTTAGCTCTAACTCAGGTACTGCAGAAGTAAACAGAACATCTCCCCAACATCGTTAGGCTTTGTGTCCGCTCTGCCTGGTAAAACTTGCCCTTGAGTGGCAGATTGTTGGTAACCGGTCATTAGTGGAACAGAGGCAGAAGACACCCTGGGTGGCTTTGTTTAGCATTCTGATTTCTTCATGCTGTGTGGCAATAAAACTACATTCACTGCTTATCACAAACATGCTTTTAAAGTTTTGTAAGAATGATGGTGAAAAACCAAAACAAAACCTTGGGCAGGCTGCACACTGGTCTCCTGGTGCCCTTTCACCCTAAGCTAGTAGTATCTGGGTGACCATGTCAGCTTTTAGAAATCAAACACCCAGCCAGGGCTGAAGGGCCGAGCCACTCCTCCTGCTCTGGCTGCTCCTTAGTAGCTGCTGGCCTTGCAGGGAGCGTCCCCTCCCACTCCCACCAGCTAGGCCAATAGAGGTGTGTCACCACGCCCCCACAACCCACTGTGTCCCTGCCTGTATCCAGGCCAGTGCCCAATCCCATCCCTGGCCCTGGCTCAGTATCTCTAGGGTGGAGCTTTCTTGGAACTGCAGAGGAACTGATGAGTGGAGTTTTCCTGAATTCGGCTGAGTGTGAGTGGCTGGCTAGGTAACACATACAGGGCAGACTGTATGGACGACCAGGTACACCCTAGAGCGGAAGCTGTGGATGGTCAGGTATACAAGGCAGAAGGTGTAGACGGTCAGGCACATGGAGCAGACGGTGCAGACAGCCAAGTGCATGGGAGAGCAGGCCCTCCTGGTGAGTAGGGGCTGTGGGAGGGCCAGTCAGTCCTCCACTGTTGGGATCGGGGACCAGGGGAGGTTGCTGCATGGTGGTGGGGGGTGGTGTCAGGATAAAATTTACCATGGCTGACCCCATCCCCCACGGCTATGGGCTTTCTGGGATGGAGACAGGAAGTCCCCAAGCCTCTCCCCTGGAGATCTCTCACTGCTGTAACCAAAACACCCTAGCAGCAGTGCAGCCAGCCCTACCAGCCGCCTGGCTCCCGCCTGGCAGTGTCAGACAGAATTTAGCCTGACACGAGGCTGTGCCGAAGAAGAACAGGGTGTGGGGATGCTAGGGCTGGAGCACTCTCCCCAGGGAGAGGGCCTCCTTGGCCCAATAGGCAAAGCTGACCGGGTCATGGACAGGAGCCTATGAGGGTGCTGGGGACTCGGGAATCCATAGGGGATGAACTTAGTCAACACGGTGTTGACTAAAACTTCTGACTCTGAGTACTGCTGGAGCTGCACAGGCCCAGGTCAGGGTGTGAGGGGCACGGAGCCTCCTCCTGTGGACTGGACATTCCTAGGCCCTGAGCAGGCAGGGCCGCTCTCGTGGGACTGGACACTCCTGGTGGGTCATAGGCCTTCTCCTCCAGGATCCTCGGATGCTGCTCCTAACAAGCAGGCGGCCAACATGAATGCTGTTGAGGTCTTTGATGGAATCCGCTATCCTGGATTTTGTCACACCCAAGAATCGCTGAAGGCGCCCAGTACTTTCCAGTTCCGGGACACCGATGTCCTCTTGGTCACATTCCCTAAGTCAGGTGAGAGACAGGCTGCCACGCTACTCTCTGCTCGCTGAGGTTTGGCTCCTTCCTGGACACTGGGCAGGGAACCTGTGACTTCATCCTGTGTCTGAGGGGCTCCTGGACTGTGACTGCAGTGGTTAGAACCAGACTTGAGCTGTACCCCAAGATGCCCCTCCTTCATGGCCTTAGGTCCCTATGCCACAGCAGCAGGGTCCGTGCCCTAGGCCACCCGAGTCTGGTTTCGTAATCATCCCTGGATTTGTTGTGAGTGTGAACTTGGGCCTCTGAGTTTGTAGAATATTAGCAGGACACCAGGAAAGATGTGAGGCGGGTGCCCAATGGGGCCCCTGGGGTGGTATGGCCTACCTTGGGCAAGCCCCTCTTCCCCTGGCCTCCGTGGAGGGGGGCGGTGCTCTCCTTCCCTCTCTCAGCCTCGTGTGAGGACAGGACCTGGGCCACCATGGGACTCTCCCTCCTCCAGAGCAGGCGTAGCTGTGGCAGACCCATGCTGTCATCCTGTGAAGGACGGGCACCTGGAGTGGAGGCTTGAAAGGGGTGGGCTATGGCAGACAGCCTGGGGGTGAAGGGGAGGTTTGGTGCCTGCTGCAGGACCCTGGTGATGGCCTGATTCCGGCATAGAGTGGCCATGAAGAGCAGGCCGAGCCAGATGCCGTGGTACATGCCTGTAATCCCAGCTACTCAGGAGGCTGGGGCAGGAGGATCACAACTTAAAGGCTAGCCTAAGTAACTTAAGTGAGAGCTTCAAAATAAAATATAAAAAGCGCTGGGGATGTAACTCAGTGTGGAATGTCCAGGTTTAATCCTCAGTTCCACGAAAAGACAGAAAGACAGAAGAGCAGGCCTTGCTTCACCTGGTATGGCGGCCCTGCCCCTGCAGGGTCCTTGGTGAGCAGAGGCAATCCACGAGGCTGAGAGCCGGTGCTGTGGTAGGGTCACTCTGTGCCTCTGCTCAGTAGCCAGGATGGTGCTGTCTTGCTACCCTATAAGGGTAGCAAGGGGACACTATAACATAAAAATACAGGTCTCTCCTTACAGAGAGTAAGAATTAGCTCATTCTAGAGCAAGATTTGAGTGGACATGGCCTGGGAGACATAGATTCAGGTAGCCCCAAACATGTTCCTGTGGTTTGTTACACAGAGTTTTGTGGCTACAGAACGAAGGAGTGTGTTGGCAGCGGCATCAGACAGGCAGTGCGTAGGGAAGCAGGGCTCCTTTGCTACAGAACTCAGGTGCTTCCTGGGCACATTCTTAGCTTTTGGGCTGGTGGAGAGCAACGGGGGGCTACTCTGTACATTTTAAAAGGTTTTGTTCCTGGACTGCTGGGCCAGATGCAGAGGAGAGGGTGGCCAGTTAGCCGGAACAGGGCTAGGATAGTCACTTGACCGACAAACCAGCAACATCCCACCTTCTCCATAAATCACTGAGGATCTAGTCACTTTACAGGAAGCTTGGTGAGACTGCTGCTGTTTTTTGGGGGAGACTTTAGGTCATACCACTTACCACCATTCCTATCACCTACTCCTCCCCCTGGGCCCCACTTATGGCAGTGTTTCCCACCGGAAGGGCCATGTTGGTTTGGGGTGGACCATCCCTGCTATCCCCCTCCCTCATCCGGGAAGGGTTCTGAGATCTGGGCCAGTGATGTCCTCTCCCTGCAATCCTACCTGTGCCAGTGAGAATGTCCCCTGGGAGGCTGAGTGGAAGCAGTTGGACTCGGGGCTGGGCCTGGCCTGCAGCTAGTGGGAAAGGAAGTGTCACTAGCCTGCCTTTCACAGTGCTCACCTGAGGTGCCAAGTGTCTGACGGGAGGGCAGCATCATGGGGCATGCAACAGAGGTCCTCGGGGCGAGAGCTGGTCCCTGAGGGGGGACAGGACAGGAAGGAGCAGCTGGGTCATCCTGGGGAGCCTCCTATGCCTACCGGGGAAGCCAGTTTTCTGGGTGGTTTGGGACTAATTTGGCAGGAGGATTGGGGTCTCTAAGCAGAGAGTAAATGCTATTTTATGCCAAGAGACTTTGCTGTTCCTTGTATTATCTGGGAGACAATGAAGGGGCCGTTGCTGCTTTGGAGTGACTGCAACAGCCCACACTGGGGCATAACTTCTTTAGGTAAGACTTGGCTTCTCTGGTTTTTCCCATTGGAGTAGAAAATGCCTGTCCTGTCCTGGTATCTCTGAACCCTGTGTAGGGGGCAGCAGATAGGGGAGCGCACCTCCCCTCAGCATAGTCTTCAGTAGCTAGTGGTTATCGGCCCTGAAGGATAGTCCTAAGAACATAGAGACCAGCCAGGCAGACCTGGGCCGCTGAAGTTCTACCTGGTCCAACAAAACCAGGATTAGCCATGGCCAGGATGGTGTCAAGATTCATGTGAACTGAGTCATTAGATCTTTCATGGATTTCCCTGGGGAGAAACAGCTGCTCCCCAAGTACTGCCAGGGCCCTTGCTTAGAACCTTGCTTGGTCTCTGGCCCATTGGTCCTTGTCAGCAGTATGTTTAGGGCTCATGGGTTATGGGTCCTGACAAGAGAAAATGACTAGCGCCAGAAGTGGCTGGCACAGGGTTTTGATTTTTCTAGTGAGAGGCGGGTGTGTCTTCCCAACATCCTAGCAGTGTGTTATATGACTCCCTCAGGGAGGGGACAGACCCTAGGAGTTGAAAGATTTTTGTCCTGCACTTAACGGTAGGTTGTCCTCTTGCCAATAAGTGTCTTTCCTTCCATATTGCAGTGTACACGTGTAGCACAAGAGAGGTATATTTAGAATTGGTATAGATACATGGTCTTTCGTCCTTTCCAAATGTCTGAGCTTGAGATAATGTGATCAGTCCCACTTTCTGAGAAGAGGCTCCTGGAGGCAAAGGCTGGGATTTGATGACTTGCTTCAGTGAGTGTGTGCACTGCCTGCCTTTGGCGCCTGTGGTACACAGAGCCACTTCTACCTGCTCGCCCTCCTCAGGGTCAGGGACGGCTGGCCCCTTAGGGCTGCTGGCCTATGTATGGCACAGGTCTCCTTGATGACCTCGTGGGAGTGCTCAACCTGTGCTCCTGTTTGCATAGAGATTGAATTGAGCAAGTTACATTTTGCAAGTATAATTTCAGAACTATCTAGGAAAGCAGCCTGGTATTTTGTAAGTCCTTAGGTCATCCAAAGAGGCCCTTTAATTTCTAATACAGATTTGACTTGCTGTGGTGCTGAGACCTCCAGCCTTCATCCTAGGATGATCTTAGTATCCTCGTCAGCTAAAAAAGCTGGAGCTGCTAATTCTCAGACATAAGGGCCGGCCAGTGGTTACTCCATCCAGGTTCTCTGAAATATAGACTGTCAGGTCCAGGGACTTCCAGTCATGGTGTCTATAGCTCCAGCCAGCTGTTTTTCTCTGTGTGGTTCCCTCTTTCTGGTCTCCAGATCCTACTGCTGTAAACTGCAGAGGCTACATCTAATAGCTGGATTTGATGGTTTTTAGTCCTAACCAGACTTTTGGAGCTTTCTTTGAGCATCAGGGGCTGAGTGACAGCCGAGCGGTGTTCAGGGCTGTATCCTCCCTAGAGGAGGGACCAAGGTCAGTACATTTTCAAAAGCCTTCTCCACCCTCATCCTTGCCTTGACCAATTTCTTTAACTTTCTCATAACTGACAGGTGGAGGTCTAGGATTGCCTAGAAGGAAAAACCATAGTTATTTAATAATCTTATTTGATCAATGATCTTTTTAAAATTCTTCATATAAAGTAGCAGACTGGGTAGAGCCTCTTTTGCCTGATAGTAGTCCATTAAAAAAATGCTTCTTCAAGACTAACCAAGACTACAGGGATTCCTCTTCTGAGCCCCTGCTCTAAGCAGATCTTGTAGCACTGACCGAGCACCTGACTAATTAGCAAAGGAGACTGAGAAAGCTCAGTGGGCAGGAATCATGTTTAAACACAGACATTGTAAGAAAAGAGAGTCTTTTCTTTTTTTGAGACAGGGTCTTGCTCTGTATCTCAGGCTGGTCCTGAACTCACTGTGGAGCCCAAGCTGGCCTTGGACTCACCGCGATCCTCTTGTCTCAGCCTTCCGAGTGCTGGGATGACAGGCATGCACCACCACTCCCGGCTTATGTGGTGCTGGGGAATCGAACTTGGGTATTTAGCATTTGATTTAGTGCTTGCTAGACAAGTGCTTTAACCACTGAGCCATTCCTCCAGCCTGAGAGTCATTTCTTAAACAAAGAGAGAAGTTGGATGTACTCAAATGTGTTTTGCGTCCGACAGGACTTAAGTGTTCTAATCCTAACCCTAACCCAGGAGTCTTTAACTGTTTGACCTATCCCTGCAAAAGACGGCTGGTGACCAAAACATACAAGCACAGGCAAGAACTGTGAGACACAAATATTTGGTAATGCTGGGAACTGAGCCCAGGGCCTTTGCATATTTTTTTTTTTTTTGAGACAAGGTCTCATGCTGTAGTCCAGAGTAGTTCTGAGCTCACTATGGAGCCCAGGATGGCCTCCAACTCATAGAAATCCTCCTGCCTCAGCCTTCTGAAGGCTAGGATTATAGGTGTGCACCACCACTACCACCCCTATGGGGTGCTGGAGAATCAACTCAGGTACTTAGCACTTGCTAGGCAAGCAATTTAACCACTGAGTTATTCCTACATCTTTAGTCCATTTTTAGTCTTGATTTTGAGACAGGGTTCCACTATGTTGCTAAGCTGCCCAGGGTGGACTCAGCTGTTGATCTTCTAGTCTCAGCCTCTTAGAGTGCTGGGATTACAAGTCCAGCAGAAAGAATTTAAACTCACCTTTTGGAGAAAATTTCAGAATTCTCCTTTTAAGACAATGTTTCTGGATACTGGTCCCAGGGATCTGGATTGCCCAGGATGAACTCAAACTTACAATCCTTCTGCCTCACCCTCCCAAGTAGCTGGTATCACAGCTGTACACCACCCCACCCAGCAGAATGAGTCTTATCCACAAAACTATGAAGAAGAAAAAGGGCATTCATGTTGTTTTTTGTTGTGTGCCTCAAACTGCAACAGTTACAGCCACAGTATACAGTAAGTGCCTAGCAACAGTTATGCAGTAAGTACCTAGCAGAGATGGAAAGTGCATTAAGTTATGGGTAGAGGAAATGAGCGGGAAAGGCATTTTTGGTTTTGTTTTGTTTCTGCTGTATTGGGGAATTGAACCCAGGGCTTTCACACTGAGCTACATCTGTAGTCCATTTGTTATGTTATTTATTATTATTATTGTTATTATTTGAGACAAGCTCTCGGTTTGTAGTCCAGGCTGGTCCTGAACTCACTATGGAGCCCAGGTTGGCCTAGAACTCACAACAATCCAGCCTCAGCCTCCCAAGGGCTGGGGTTACAGGTGTGTACCACCACACCTGGTTTATGTGGTGTTAGAGAATCAAACCCAGGATCTCGCACTTGCTAGGCAAGCGTTTTAACTGCTGAGCTATGCTCTTAGACCCCCATTTTTATTTTGATTTTGAAACAAGGTCTCACTAAGTTGCTAAACTGCTCTAACTTATGATCCTCCTGCCTCAGCCTCCCATCTGGCTAGGATTACAGGTGTGTACCACCACTGCTGGCAGCCGACCTCTCAGAGGTCTCACCACCTCCCAGTATCACCAATCTGGGGAACAGGCCTTCTACACATATGGACCTCACGGGATGGCCCTGACCCCAGCTACAGTACTCAGTAGCCAAGCGTTACCATACTTTAGTGGCACTCTCCTAAATGGAAGCAGGGCTGATAATATTTTGTTTATTTGTATTTATTTATTGAGACAAAGTCTTGCTATATAGTTCAGGTTGATCCCGAGCTTGCTATGTAGCCCAGGCTGGCCTCAAGCTCATGGCAATCCTCCTGCCTCAGCCTCCTAAGTGCTATAATTATGGGTGTGAGCCAATACACCTGGATAATTTCTCCCCATTTTATTGATATGTATAAGTGCAAAATTTAAGGTTTACAATGAAGTTGAGCATTTTGTGCATGTATGTATCTAGTCAAGATGACAAGGACTTTCCCATTCTCCTTTAGTCCCTCCCCCTCCCCTCCATCCCTCCCCACCCTATCTCCCTGATTCACTTTGTTTTTCGTTTTAAGTTCCACGAGATAGTTGTGATCTGGGTCTCTCATATTGGAGAGACCATTCGATACTTCACCTTCTGCTTCTGACTCACTTCACTAAGCATGATGTTCTCAAGCTTCTTCCATTTTCTCACAAAAGCCTCCACGCTGTTGGACTTTATAGATGCATAGTATAGCATTGTGTATAAATACCACAGTTTGTGTATCCATTGGTCTGTTGATGGGTATTTTGGTGACTTCCATATTTTAGCTATTGTTAGTTGTGCTACTTTGAACATGGGTATGTATACATATATCTCTGTTATGTGTTCTTTTGGCCTCTTTTGGAAATACTCCCAGGAAGGGTGTCACTGGATCAAAGGGGATATTTATTTCTAGTATTTTGAGAGATCTTCACACTGCTTTCCAGAGTGGTTGTACAAATTTACATTCCCACCAGAAGTGCAGGAGGGTTCCTTTCTCCCCACCTGGATAATTTTCTAATTTTTAAAATGTGGTGCTGGGGAATTGAATCCAGGACCTTTGCTTGCTAGGCAAAAATCGTAACCACAGAGCTGTGCCCCAGGACTGATAATATCTTAGAAACACTGTTCCCACACACAGATTATAAGGGAGCTTGCCCGCTTTTGTTCTTGTACTTGGGTGGTTGCAGCTTTCACATTTAGATCCCTTGACTCGTATGTGTTTGCTCATCAGTGTGGTGTGAGCTGTCTGTCACCAAGGTGGCCACCCCTACCCCAGTGCTGTCAGCTGCACTGTACCGCCAGCTCTAAGGGCTGAGCAGCCTGTCATCTCCCTGACCTCTGTCCCTTGTTTTTAAATGATTATTGTTCTCCTGGCTGTTTGTTGTCTTTCTTTCTTTCTTTCTTTCTTTCTTTCTTTCTTTCTTTCTTTCTTTCTTTCTTTCTTTTGACAGGGTCTCATTCTGCAGTCCAGGCTAGTCTTCAGTTTACAACAATTCTTCTGCCCCAGCCCCCCAAGTGCTGGGATTACAGGTGCGTAACACTGCCAGATAATTTTATGTGGTACTGGGGAATCAAACCCAGAGTCTTACATGTGTTAGGTAAGCACGCTAACCACTGAACTATGCCCTCAGTCCTGGTACCTTTGCTTTTCTGTACAATTCAGTGATAGCTTGTCTAGCTCCATCAAGAAACTTGTTGGAGCTGGGCATGGTGGTGCAGACCTGTAATTAGATATTCAGGAAACTCAAGTAGGAGGATGGCAAATTCCAGCTCATCCTGGGCAACTAAGAGAAACCCTGTCCCCCCGCCAAAAAAAAAAAAAAAAATCTAGGTATGTAGCTCAATAGCTTAGCATGTGCAAGGCCCTGCGTTCAATCCCCAATGCCCCTCTCCAAAAAAGGGAAAATGCAGTGTTACAAAACCCCAGTCTCCTTAGAGAGTACCAGCTGCTTGGAAGCAGAAATGTGGACCTAAAAGCCACTCTGATGAGGTCCCGGAGGGAGAGGAAACACCTCTGTGGAAAGTAGCAAAGAATGTGTTTGACTGTTGTTTTGTGCAAGTAGAAAGCCGAGTGACAAGGGAACCAGGGTGCCAACCCTGCCCTCACCTGCCGCCTGCCACCTGCCCCGCCCCACAGGTACCACGTGGATGCAGCAGGTGCTGAGCCTCCTCTTCTGCAAGGGCCACCTCTGGCCCATCCACCACCTCCCCAACTGGGAACGGATGCCCTGGATGGAGCAGATATACTTTAGCGACTTCCTCAAGAAGCTGGACCCCACCCTGCCCCGCTTGCTCACCACCCACCTGACTGCCAGGTCCCTGGGTCCTGCTCTGACCAAATCCAAAGCCCGGGTGAGGCATTGGCCACTGCCCTTCACTGCATCACGTAGCCATGCCAGGGAGCTGGGGAGCCAGGGTCTGGCATCCTGGGGAGAGAGGGTTACAGATGGGCAGGGGGTCCCCTCCTCAGGGCAGGAGACCAGGCAGGAGCAGACGCAGTGTCTCTGTGGTGGGCCTGGACACTGCTTCTGTTACTGGCTTGGGGAACAGCCACTGTAGGGGTCAGGCAGTCTGTCCATGATCCAAGGGAGTCAGACGCTGCAGTTGCCCACTTTGGCCCGTGTTTGGCCCCAGAGAAAAGGCAGGAGGTGCAGAAACCTGGGTGGGCTGGGCAGAGGAAGACTCACACAGGACCCACTAGGGCGGCTGGCTGCCAGGAGCCAGCTGGAGCTTGGACTTCATGAGGAGAGTCAGTGCCGACACTGCAGGGCAAAGGGGATGCTGAGGCCCCAGCTCACCTTCCTGCCGGTCTCCGGCAGCTGCTGGCAGCCTGAGGTCAACCTCACACCTTCTTTGCCCAGAGCTCTTCTCGCTGTGGGACAGGCCCCTTCCCACCCTCCCTGAGTGGGAAGGGGCTCAGGGCCGCGGGGGTCTGGGTCCTCTCGTGCAGGTGATATACATGGCGCGGAACCCCAAGGACGTGCTCGTCTCCTTCTACCACTTCCACCGAATGGCCCGCTTCCTGCCAGACCCCAGCTCCTTCGCGAGCTTCGTGGATGAGTTTCTGGAGGGCACAGGTGAGTCCCAGGGACCCAGGCATGTGCCTGGCTGGTGTGGGGTTGGGGTGCGTTGGCTTTCTCCTCATTGGGACATGACACCCAATACCCACAAGTCACAGGAGGACGGGTTTAATTGACCTCATAGTTTTGGGGTTAGTCCGCGGCTGGCTGGGTCTAAGGTGGAAGCAGCATGCCGGAAGGCCATGGCGGAGCGGACACTCACCTCATGACAGCTGGGAATCAGCGAGCTAGAGAAGGAGCAGGGGACAAGAATCCACCCTTGGGACTGGAGGAAAGGCACGGTGGTTAAAGTGCTTGCCTTGCAAGCGCAAGGCTCTGAGTTCAGTTCCCCAAGCACTACTTAAAGCCAGGCATGGTGACACACGCTTGTAATCCCAGCACTCAGAAGGCTGAGGCGAGAGGATTGCGGGGAGTTCAGGACCAGCCTGGGCTATAGAGCAAGACCTGCCTCAAAATAAAAGAACCCAGTCCACCCTTCCAGGTCACACTCCCGGTGACCCCCAGTCCAGCCAGGCCCCACAGTGAGCCCCGAGGGGGTCCACCGAGGAGCGTGGAGCCTGTGATCCCGTCACCCTTCCCACACAGGAGACTTCAGGGACACCTGGCTCTAAATTGGCTTGGCAGCCTCCTGGCTCGGAGGTGCCCATTCCAGCGCTCCCTCTTCCTCCCCAGGCTTCTTTGGCTCCTGGTTCGACCACGTGCGGGGCTGGATGGGCCTGCAGCAGGACCTGAACATGCTGGTCAACACGTATGAGGAGCTGTACCAGGTGGGCACCTCCACCTGCTCCCCTCGAAGGCTTGGTTCTGCCCGTCAGCGCAGATAAGCTCCTACCAATGTTTTTACTTCATAGATTTCATCTATCTGCTCCCCCTCTTGGCTCCTACACTTGCCTGACAAAACAACAGCCTTCTGTCACTCAGCCTGCCCTGGCACAGCCGCACCAGCCGCGGGAGGCCCAGGAACCATGCGTTCCCGAGCCGTTCCAGCGCGTGTGGGAGCACACGGGGGACTTCCGCTCACAACAAGCTGGGTCCACTTCTTTCTTATTTGCGTCTTTCCTTTTTTTTCCTTTTTTTTTTTTATTTGAGACATTTCTCACAAAACTGCCAAGGCTGGCCTCCAACTGGTAATCCTTCCACAGCCTCCTGGTTACCTGAGATGACAGGCTTTCACCACCGGGCCTGAATCTGCATCCCTCCTCTTCCTTTTTCCTTCCTCCTTTCTTTTCTTCCCTTTTCTTCCTTCTTCCCTTCCTTTCTTTTTCTTTCCTTCTGCCTTTTCTTTATTCCTTTTTTTCTTTTGTGGTACTGGGGATGAAACCCAGGGCCTCATTCAATCTGGATATGGCTTTACCACTGAGTTGCATCTGCAACACTTTTTACTTATTCATTAATTTATTTATTGATACAGGGTCTCGCTCTGTAGCCCAGGCTGGTCCTGAACTCCCTATGGAGCCCAGGTTGGCCTTGGATTTACATCAATGCTCCTGCTTAGCCTCCCAAGTACTGAGATTACATGCATGCACCAACATGCCTGGCTTTATATGGTTCTGGGGAATCGAAATTAGGGCCTTGAGCTTGCCAGACAAGTGCTTTAACATTTGTACTACTTCTTTACACCTATTTATTTATTTTTTGGGACAAAGTATCACTAAGTTGCCCAGGCTGGCCTCAAAATACTTGCCTCAATTTTCCAAGTATCTGTAATTGTAGGCGTGTGCCACTGCACCTGCTTGTGGAACTAATTTAAAATGAATCATGATACTTGGTCTTAGCAAAACATGTAAGTGATTAAAACATATTCTTAATAAATAGAGCCAGGTATGGTGATATGTGCATGTAATCCCAGCTACTCAGGAGGCTGAGGCAGTAGAATCACTTGAGTCCAGGAGTTCAAAGCCAGCAACGTAGTGACCCCTGTCTCAAATGAGAAATGAAAACTTCTCTGATGAGACTGACCTCTGATTCCTAGGCAGCAACCTTCTGGCAGCACGGTCTCCGCTCTAGGGCGCCAGAGCAAGCAGGACAGCAGCAGCAGCCACAGGTGGCTTCACATCAGGCGAGACTCAGCTTTTATAGCCAAATGATTTTTTTTTTTTTTGAAACAGGGTCTCACTCTGTAGTCTAGGCTGGTCTTGAACTCACTATGTAGCTCAGACTGGCCTTGAACTCATGGTAACCCTCTTGCCTCAGCCTTCTGAGTGCTGGGATTACAGGCATGGGCCACTGCGCCTGGCTTATGTGATTCTGGGGAATTGAACCAGGGCCTTGCACTTGCCTGGGCAAGTGCTTTAATTGCTGAGCTATGCCCCCAGCCCTAGCCAAATGAACTTTGGCACAGAAGATAAAACTCAGTTTCCACAGCTTTTGGATTTTAGGGATGGTATTGGGATTTCTGATCCAATATTGTGAAACATGATGAGATCTTCAAATGCCAAATACCTGGTTTCCTTAGCACATTTCACCCAGTTCATTTCTCAGAATTGATGATCTGTTTTTGGTCCTGTGTGACTAGAGATGGTGCTAACCCCAGTTTTCAGACAGCAGTGCCTGGCAGTAGGGGTTGGTCTGGGTCACAAAGACCCCTGGACACTCTCAGGATCCATTCTAGGGGCTTCCCTGGACCCAGGCTTTGTTAATTACACCCTTCTTCTGGCCATTAACGTGTCCCTAGCACCCAGACTAGTGCCTGGCATATGGCAGGCACTCAGGAAATGCTGTGGGATAAAGGCAGACAGGCACTTCCTCCCCGGGCGTGACTGTGTGAGCAGGTGGTTATAATGTCTGGAGATTTTGCCCAGGGTCTGGCTGGCAATCTGAGGATCAGCAGCAGCGAGGCTGTGGCTCCAGGCTTCATGCAAGACACATCCTGCAGATGCAGAACTTCTGGGGTGTTTGCAGTGGGGCCACCTCTGCCTGCGCACTAACTGACAGGGCTCGGAGTTTCTGGACTCATGAGGTAGCTGGCTGTCGGCCCATCTGCCTGTCCATTCACCGTAACCCTCCACCCCCCCCCCCACTACTTTCACCCACCTGCTTGTATCACCAGCCTGCACATCATTCCCTCATATCACCCACCTGTGTCTAGCTTTCAGTCTTCTCTGCTTTTACAGAGTGGAACTCATGTTACGTGTGTGACATTCTGTGTCCTGGACTTAACATTTCTGTGCATGTATTTTCACATAAAATTTTTAACGAAGTTGCTACAGCTTAAATTCCCTTTATTCCGGAACACTTTCATGGGGGAATCAAGGACAAGTCCTTCGTACTGAGCTATATGCAAAGCTCCCTCCCCCCAATTTTCCAAGACAGGGTCTCACACTGTAGTCCAAGATATTCCTGAACTCACTATGTAACCCAGGCCGGCCCCATGGCAATTTTCTTGCCTCAGCTTCCTGAGTGCTAGCATTCCAGGCATATGCCACCATGCCTGGCTAATTTTTATGTAGGTGCTGGGGGACTGAGCCGAGGACCTTGCATGAGCTAGGTAAGTGGTCTAAGTGGTCTAAGTGCTCAGATGCACTCCCAGCCCCCTCAGCCCATTTTTTATATTTGATATTTGACAGGGTCTCACTAAGTCACTAAATCGTGTAGTCTGGCCTTAAGTCATGATCCTCTCGCCTTGGCCTCCCAGAGTGCTGGAATGATACTACCAGGTGCCACCAGGCCTAGCTCCAACTTCTTGCTGTGCTGAATCAAGCAGACCTGAGCATGCTGACTCCCTTTTCTGATTACTTAGGGCACTGCGTTCTGGCACTGGCTGCCTGTGGCAAACCCACCTTTCCTCTGTCTTTCTTCTCTGGGTTTAGGAACCTCGGGGCACCATCCAGAAGCTCTGTGACTTCCTGGGGCACAAGCTGGGGCCTGAGGAGGTAGACTCCATCCTGAGACACTGCAGCTTTTCCTTCATGAGCCAGAGCAGTGCAGTCAACTACAGCCTGGTATCCAAGGAGGTCCTGGACACCAGCCGTAGCAGGTTCCTGCGGAAAGGTACCAGGCCTGCAGCCTCAATAGTCTCTCTGTCCCCAAGGCCCATCCTGAGGCTGTGGGCCTCCACTCTCATGGTTGACCTGTTCCTCCCAGCCTCTACCATCTCTGTCTGCCTGGTCCTCCCGGCCTCACCCATCAGGGGCAGTCAACTTCATTTGCTAACCAACCTCCAGTCAGTTCAACCTCTTGCTATTATTTCTAAAGGCATGAGATTAAGTTCAGGGAACTGTGTGTAAAGGAAAGCCCTGGTAGCCTGTCATCTGAGCACATCCAGGCCTCTGGAGAGCCCTGTCTGTCCAACACAGCAGCTGTCCCTGCCTCTCTGCCACTCTGAGGGTCCACCTTGCTCCCTGCTGGAGATACGGCCAGTGCATCCTTGGGGAGGTAGGTTCCCCCCCCCCCCCACCCGAGGATGGACCAGGACCCTCAGCATCCTGAGCCACCCAGAAGACTAACACTTCCCACCACCTATAGCTGAGAAATTATCACAGAGCTCACGTGGCTGGAAAAAGAGGAAGATGAGGAATGTAGCTTAAGAAAGGAGGTCGCGATTCCATGCCACGTGTCCAGAGTACATGCCACAGCGCGTGCTCAGGCAGGGCTGGGTCTGAGGTGTGGGCAGCTCCTGGAAAGCATTGGAACCAGTGAGACACAACCTCCCCTCAGTGTATAGGGCTGCTGCGTTCTCAGGAAACCCCGCAGACTTCAGGGCAAGATGGCAGCCGAGTGGAGCAGCGCTCAGTGGCTCCTCACAGGCTCATTCAAACGGTCGAGATATAGTTAAAAACTATCTGCTCAACTTAGCTAGGAGAGGGAGGAGAGCTCCAGGAATTCAAAGGAGACCACTGGAAGGTTGGAAACCCTGTAGACATGTCAGAAGCTAAAGAACATTCCAGCCTGGGAAGCTGCCCCCAGCTGCTTGGGAAAGGTTGTGAGCCACTGGCATCTGCATATTGAGGTAAGCTCAGATCCAGGAGCCACAGGAATTACAGTGGTCAGCAGCCTCAGAGCAAGGAAAGGCTGAATCCAGCAGTGCAGGAACTGGCAGCAGCTACCAGAGCCCCAGCCTCCATAAATGAGCCTGCAGGTCGTGCAAACTTCAGAATGCACTGCGAGCTTACGCAAACCAGCTCAGGAAAAGCAGCACTTGGCAGCCATTCTAGGAAGTGACATGAGCAAGAGCCATCTTGAAAAGAGTCTGAGTATGGACTGTTTAGGGTTAAAGAAGCCACAGAGGGGCCACACATCAGGAAATCTGGGAACACCCTTCACCATTGCCAAGGAAGGAAGAAACAGTTAAAGGGCAAGAAAGGCTGCCGACCTCCTGAACACTCTGGGTGGTAGTGGAAACAGGTTGCAGAGAGCACAGAGCCCCGGCCTCAGGGGCTAAGCCAGGACAGATGGGAGAACATTGCCAAGGGATCTGGATGTGAACAAGACATCTTAGAGGCCGCCAGACTGTTAGGCGCCCCCATTGCCTACTCCCAGCACAGAACTCAGTGGATTTTAAGCTCCCCTGTTATACCTTCATTTGTTCAAAAAAACCTCTCAGCTAGGACATTAAAGTGAAATCCCTCAGCACTAGAATCATGGGAAGACAAGGCAACAGCACACATGCGGAAACACCTGAGATCCCAGAAGCTAATGCCATGGGTCCTGAAATAGTGAAACTCATAGGAAAGGAAGTCAAAAATCAAGTAGACCAGTTGGTTTATGCAAACAGTCAGTTCAAACAAAACATTCTTAAAGAAATTCAAGTAATGACCAGCGGGGTTAAAAAAGAGGAATTTACTAAACAAATAGTGGTCCTAGTGAGTACAAATTCTTATTGAGTTTATATAAGACACAAATAAAAAGCTAGCTGAGGTAAATAAGGCAATGTAAGTTATGAAGGGACTTTTTGATAAAGAAGTAGAAAATCTGAAAAAATCTAGCTGGAGTTTAGGATATGAAAAATTCATTTGAAAGCAGGAGAAAGTGGCTTAAACATTGTGAGAACAGAATTTCAGACCTTAAAAACTGGTTGAGGAAACAAATGCCATAATCAGGCATGAAACCAAAACCAAAAGTGGGCAATGTACACAACAGCTGATGGATGACTGCAAGAGAACACACCTCTAAATCATGGGTGTGGGAGGAAGAGCAGAAGACAGCACTGAAGGCATAAAGAATGTATTCGCTGAAATGATGGCAGAAAATTCCCTTAATCTAGGCAAAGAAATTTCATATTCAAGTATAAGATGCTTATGGACAAAATAACCTTGACCAGAAAAGAATCTTGTCACAACACACCATAACCAAAACCTCAGAAACTTAACACAGAGAATGTTAAAAGCAGTAAGAGAAAAATAGTCATTGTTCTAGCAAGACACACTCATTCAAATTTCTCAATGCAAACCTTAAAGGCTAAGAGAGCCTGGAACAAAATCTTTCACGCTTTAAAAGAAAACACATGTCAGCCTAGGTTGTATGTAGCAAAATTATTCCTGAAAATTGAAGGAGACATCAGGTGATAGAGAAAGGCCCAGCAGTGAGAACACTTGCCTAGCAAGCAAAAGGCTCTGAGTTTGATTGCCCAGCACCGTGGCGAGGCACACCTGTAGTCTCAGGACTTGGGAGGCAGAGGCAGGAGGACTGCCATGAGCCTGGGCTACATAGTGAGTTTAGGACTAACCTGGAATACAGAGTGAGACCCTGTCTCAAAGAAAACATGTTTTTATGACCATGAAATTCTTAGGAAACTTCATGTCCATGGAGCTCTCTGAAGTGTCCTTAGGACACTGTAGGAGCAGGGAGTCAGAGTGGGTGGGTGTTGCTGTCTGCATTAGGTGCTAGCTTTGTGGAACTCTTAGCTTGACATCTCTGGCCCCATTAATCACCATGGCGATTGCAAACACGCCTTGGTGCTGCCTCTGGCCCTGTTGAATTCCTGGATGGGACAAGGACTCACCCTGTGTATGTGGATGTGGGGCTCTGCCTTTGACAACCTCAGGAGATGGTAAAGACCTTGGCTGGCCCAGGTTTCCCAAAGCCTCCAATGTCCCAAATTCTTCAGGCAGGTTTTAGGAGCTCATCCCTGGTCCCTCTCCAGGCCCAGCTGGCTCATCAGCCCCTGTGCAGCCCAAAGTACCACACGAACCACCCCAGGCTGGGAAATGGGCTCACAGTCTCCTGGAGGCCAGATTTCAGAGTGAAGGTGCCGGCTGGTACCCACCTGGCTGCCTTTCCCTGCTTGCCACATCTGCTGTCTCCTGACAAGGGTACCAGTCTTTGGACTGGGCCTGCCCTCATGACAAAATATCAACTTGATAACCTCTGCCCTGTTTCGAAATAAAGTCTGTTGCCCTGCACCGGGGCCAGGACTTGCCATGTCCTGCTGCTGGTACCATTTGCCCAGTGCCCTGAGGACAGGCTGGTCTCTCTCCCAGGGACCCTGGGGTTGGCTGTGACATCCCTGCTCAGGGGGTACCTTCCTCACTGATGCTCCTATCTATTCTCCACCAGGTGTTGTGGGGGACTGGAAGGAGCATTTCACTCCAGAACAGAATGAGAAATTCAACACTGTCTACCAGGCCAAGATGGGGGACTCTGGACTCCACTTGCCGTGGACCATGGACTGACTGCCCAGACCACCCTCAATGCCCCTGCTATGTAGTGACCCAGCTAGCAATAAAGGCAGAAGTTTCCTGCTGTGTAGATCCCTAAGGTCCAGCTTGCTGTAGCCATACTTTCCATGTGACTTAAGGAAAACAGAGGGTTGAGGATCCTCTTTTTTCCTAAACAGCTTGCACTTGGAAGCCACAGTCCTAGACCCCACCCCATCTCTGAGGGTTACTCCTCGCCCAAGGCACAGGAGCAAAGGATGCAGGAGGATTCTGGAGGGCACTGGGCCACCTCCACACTTGTCTGGAGGTCCAGGGTCCCCTCCAAGAAGCTGAAGGGGATGAAAAGGGTGGAGCCAACACCGTCCCCCAAGTGGTTAGAAAATTCCTTGCTTACTGTGCTGGGCTCCCAGGTATGTGGGTGTCTGAGAGGGCAGCTCTATCTAGCACAAGGCACACAACCACAATGGCACAGGTCCACACTCCGAGAGAGAGAGAGAGAGTAAGAAGGCAGCACAGGCCCTGCGAGGCACAGAAAGGAAGCCAGCCGGCCACCTAAGGACTGCCCAGCCCTTTCCCACTATGTTTGCCCACCTGCCTGCTTGTGGCCAATGGGACACCTGGCATAAGACAAAATGGAATATACTGATTTGTGTGGATGCCTTCAGGTACAGATTGATCCAGGGCTCAATCAGTGTTTTAGGGTGAAGCTGCCCATTTTCATTAAGAACTACTTCCTGCTTGCTGTCAGCCCAGGGGCATCCACAAAGCGCATCTTTCCCCAGACAAGAGGCCCCACCTGCCTCAGAGAACCAATCTATGGCCTCACCTGTTGTTGTGAGGGTCCTGTTCTCTGTGGGAGAGGGTAGTAGCTATCACCTTCTGGCTTGGCTGAAAGAGCCCTAAGACAGCATGGGATAGATGACCCTGTGAGCCAGTGCACCCATTCTACGAAAGAGGAGCCGAGGCCCGTGGTGGTGATAAGGTGGGGGAGCCCACACAAGCCTGACGCGGGGCTGGCCACTGCACCCAGTGTCCCTCCCCCTCCCCACAAGAAGGAGCTGAGAGCTACTGTCCTGGACACCACAGTGCATACTGCCCAGGGCCATGTCTGGCTATAGCCTATGGCCCGGGTGGGCTGGGAGGTGGGCACCCACTGGGCAAACCCTACCTGCTCCAGCCAGATCATCCCACTTCCAAGCTGGGCTTGGTGGCCAAAGCAGGAAGGCAGCCTAGGAGAATGGTGGGGGGAGGAAGAGACCACCTGGGAACCAATGGGCTCTGACGAGCCTCTGCCATCTCCAAGGTCAGAGTGGAAGCAGCAGAAGAGACTGACCAGGCTTGGGCTGGGCGTATGGGTAGCTGGAGTGAGGCACCCTTTTCTCTAGATGTGATTCAGTGAATCGTGTCTGTAGGGTTGGACTTTGACGGACCCACACACATCTCCCTGACTGCATGGGTAGATCTGGCCCAGGTGAGCACAAGGAACCTACATGTGGCTTCTCACTCACCCTCATGTGAAAGCCTCAGCTATCCTTCCAGTTAATTGCTGGGCAGCAGTCCATAGCAAAGACACTCCAGGACTTTGCTCCCTGTGGCCACCTCCTGCTCTTGGTGATGACAGAGAGGTGGCTGGGAAGCTTGCCATGCACACATTTGCCACTCTGGGCATGGCCTTGGCACTAGCACCTGGTCAGAGGGCCACCTGGTATGTCTACCCCGTTGTATAATGGGTTATCTCTAGTATTGTGGAGAGCTGGTGGCTCTGGTCTTACCCACACAGTGTGTCCTGGTCCCCATACGTCACACTGCAGGATTGCAGAGGCATTGATGTATCTGTCTGTGGTGTGGAGTGATGCTGGGCACCAGCCCCGGTTCCCTGTGGGCATCTCTGCCCTGGACTTCATAAGGGGGTCCAAAGCACCAGCTCCAGCTGTCCGGGAGAATGGTTGATACAAAGATCCCTGCCTCCCACATGGGAGAAGAGGAGATTTGACTTGGTTTATTTCATTTTTTGTGGTCCTGGGGATCAAACAGTCTTTCATACTGAGTTATATCTCCACCCAGTTTTTAGTTTTGATTTTGAGAGAGGGTCTGGCAAAATCACGAAGTAGACTGACTGGGGTTGAGTTTGCAGTTCTCCTGCTTCAGACTCCCAGAGTGCTGGATGACAGACCTGCACCATGGACTGCTGGAGAAGGGGAGACTAGAGAAAGGAGCCCAGGACACCGTGTGGCATCCTTGCCCCTTGTCTGGCAAGTGGATTCCTTGGGGCTTGTATGACCTTAGGGAGAGTCAAATCCCATGCCTGTTTCTACTCCCTGCCATGAGAGTGGAGGGTTTCTACTCCCTCAGGGAAATGGCAGGGACTGAAGTGGACATCTCCCTACTGCCTGTGCCTGCTCATGTCTGGGGGCCTCATATGCTACCTGGCGTGGTGCCTGTGTGTGAGACTCCAAGAGCAAGGTGCTCTCCTGCCCCAGAGACGCAGGGAGCTCTGTGCTTCTTGGTGAGGCACTCTGCCAGAGGCCAGGCCACCTGGGCCACTTGCCCGATGGCCACATGGTCAGCACTCACAGGCCAGGAAAGGCTGTGGAGAGGGCAGGGCAGGCCTGTCCTGGTAAGGAGAGGCCACAGAAGCCTCACACAGTCTGTGGGGGCATGGTTGGTCACCCCTGTGGGGCAGAGATCCACATGTCCACTGCAGGGCAATAGTGTGCCAGGGGCCTAGGCAGCACACATTAGAGATCATGGGGACAGTCACCATAGTTCCTTCATCTGACTGACACACATGGAACCTAGGCTGACCCCATATCCTACCCTCTCACCATGGTTTCAGTCCACAGGCCACCTTCACCCTGGCGCAGTGGCTGCCCCATGTCCTCCAGCCACATCCTATGCTGGGAGGTGGACTTCCTGGAGGCCAGGACCATCCCCAGGCAAACCCTGCATACCTGGGGACACTCCAGTTCTTACCGTGATGGCAGCACCGCCCCCCCCCCCCCAACACACACACACATACACCAGGGCTCCCGGCCCCAGTGCCCACCTGGGCGAGGATATGCTGTCCCGTGGGACATGGAGCCACAAGAGCCTGCGTGTCACACTCTCTGCGCCATTCCTGGTGCTGTGATGGGATAGAGACCCAAACTGTATCTGGCCCTGTGTGCAGCTGGGGTCTTGCAAGGAGGCTGCAATGGAGCACCGTGGGCAAGACTCCACCTCCAACCTTTTCCAAGTGCACATACCTGCACACACAGGTACATGGGTACTTGCTCAAAGCACACACGTATATACCTGTACACATATGCACACCCACAGTGTATGCCTCCCTCCAGACCCTGGGGCCTGGGAGTTGGGTGCAGCGCCAGGCTCAGGCCCTTCTGTGCATCCCGGTGGGAAGGCTGACAGGCTCTGAGTTCGTCCCCTTTTGTGAGGTGCACTGACAACAGGCCGGCGTGAGTAGCTGAGGCATCCCACACAGGAACGTCCAAGCCAAGCCCAGTGAACTGGGGAAATGCTCCCACCGTCTCCAAGGGGGATGCAGAGGGTACTCCTGGCCACAGCCCTTGGTGCCCACCTGCAGGGGCAGATGAGACAGGCAGTGAGGAAAACAGCTTCTGTCCACAGCCCCCGTGTGGCCGCGCTCCGTCTGACAGCCCTGCGCCCCCGCACCAATTACCAGCACTTAGTCACAGGCAGTGCTTCCTGCCACAGCAGGAAAAGGCTCAGCTGTCAGGGAGCAGCTTGTCCCCCTCAGCCACCTGGCCTGCTGGAGGATGGCAGGGGCAGGCCTCTATGGTCAGTGGGGCTCTGGGGAGGCAAGTGGCCATCAGGACTGAGGCACATTTGCATAAAGGGGATGTACTGGTGGTTCACTGTCCCCTCCCAGAGGCAGAACCACGCCCTCTTCTGACCCAGGTATCCTGGGCCTGCCCAAGTGTCCTCTACTTGTTCCCCACGAAGCCTGTGAGAAGCCATTCCTATTATCTCGGGCTGAATCATACCAGATACACTGCAGAATATGACCACGCAGAATGTGACCACGGAACGTAGCTTTGCTCAGCCATATTCCTGGCACAGGACCTGGGCATCGGCCTCTCCTAGGCATAGCCACTGTGTCCACCAGTGCTGTGTGGCCCGTAGGCACCCTCCCCTGGCCACCCTCTCCTGCCTCTGACTGTTGGACTGAGACTGCAGGTTTTCCTGGGGCTGCACAGGCTTCCACAACAGCCTGAATGCCACAGCCTCATGGACGCAAGGCAGCTGCTCCTGGCGTTGTATGACCCAGCCTTGGGTGTCACTCTGGACCCCTAACCTGCTAGATTTGAGGAGGAGAAGGAACCTGGGCCACCTCCCACAAAAGGGCCATGGATTCACAGCAGATACTATCTCATCCAGCCAAGCCTGGTGGTGTACTCAGAGGCTGAGTAAGTTTGAGACCAGCCTGGACTACACAGTGAGACCTTGTCTCAAAAAAAACAACAACAACAAAAAAAAACAACAACAACAAAAAACATGGCTCCATGGTTTCCTGTGAAAAATAGGGACTGTCAGACTCTCTCAGACCGGGGACTGTTGTGGTCAGAGCTGGATGTCATGGGTACTTCCCACTACATCCCAGCCCTAACCTCCCTGGCTGCTCCTTACTGTCCATGGAGGCTTATTTGGAAAACTCAAGTTCCAGTTCAGGATCCCTGCCTGAGGCTATCCTGAACAAGAGGGAGGCTGCAGCTTGGGCCGCAATGTGGTCAAGTCCAGGGGTCCCCTCCCCGCATCCCAGTCCCTCCATATTCCAGATCCAGGTGTTCCATCCTCTGTTGATGGATGGGTGAAAAAGGACCTGTGCAGGTTTTGCCCCACCCCTCACGTGACCTCAGGCATGTCTCTCCCCTGGCCTGAGCCTTGATTCTCCTGTTGGTGAAATGAGAGCATGCCATCTCTCCTGGCCAGAGTCTTTGGGTAGCAAGCAACAGAAACCCTGGGAAGGTTTTCCTATTGGTGGGAACTGCCGTCTTCCAGCAATTTGCCAACATGATGAACACAAAGGGAAAGAGGGGACAGACACATGTTCTCTAGGCCTTTTAGAAAACATGGGGTTGTTCCTTTGGCCACATACATGTGAATCTAAGGGTGGTAGTATAGACATCAAGGGAATGGGGACTGTTCCAGAAGAATGCCACACAAGCGTTACCATGGCAAAACTGGAAGAGCCTACGATGTTACCCAGCATGCCTTTGGCATTGTTGTAAACAAGCAAGTTAAGGGCAGGATTTTGGCCAAGAGAATTAATGTGCGCATTGAGCATACTAGGCCCTCTAGGAGCCAAGACAGCTTCCTGCAACGAGTGAAGGAAAATGACCAGAAAAAGAAGGAAGCCAAAGAGAAAGGGAGCTGGTACAGCTGAAGGGGCAGCCTGACCTGCCCAGAGAAGCCACTGGGTGAGACCCAAGGGAAGGAGCCTGAGCTGCGGGAGCCCGTTCCTCATGAATTCATGGCATAGGTTAAGGATGTACCCTCACGTTTGCCACCACTAGCAGCTAAGGGGCTCCAGGCCCCGACTCAAGTACCCAGCCTGCTAAAAATGAAAAGAGCCTCTGAATGATAAAAGATGTTCTTCACTGAGTGAAGTGAATGTGGTGCCCTGGCCCCAGAGGTTTTCATTGTGCCCAGTTGGACATGTCATGTGGCCACTGTTCAGGGTCAGTATTTTCCTTGCTGAGAGATGTGAGGTGACAAATACCTAAGGATCAGAAAGTTGCCTTTGAAGCTTCCTACTTAAAAATAAATTGTTTAAAGCAAAAAGCAAAGAGATAGACATAAAGAGAGATAAATAAAAAGAAAGAAAAAGAGAAAAAAGAAAAATAAAGAGAAGAGAAAAAAAAGAGAAACCTCTGGGAAGGGCTTTCCCTCCCTACCTCCAGTCCCAGATTGCTCTGCCCCACCGCTGGCCCAGGGCTGCCCCAGGGCCCCACTATGGCTCCCCACACCCACCCCCGGCATGTGACCCTCTCTACCTTCCTAGCCCCCTGCTTTCTGCCATCTCCCACCAGCTGCATCAACCCACCAAGCCCCTTAGCTTCCCAAGTGGAGCCTGGGACCACCAGGTGCTCACTGGCACTGAGCCTGTGGGGACTGGATCAGAACTGGGTTGACACCGCCTTTCCACCCGTGACCCCCCCTCAGATGTGGATGAAGAATGCGTTTCTCCAATGTCTGTCCCCAAAGCGGCCAATATTGGCCCTTCTGGAATCATAGCCAGGTTACCATGGTGATGCCTATTATCCAGGCTTAACAGGAGATGAATCAAGACTAAAAATAGCCCAATGGATGGATGGCGGGGGGGGGGGGGGGGGGGGGGGGGGGGGGGGGGGGGGGG
>PVKB01005092.1:0-29016 GCA_004027205.1 Ctenodactylus gundi | reverse complement strand
GCCCTATCCCTGCAGTTCTGGGTCCTCTGCATCAGTAAGTCTCCTGTCTCTTCAAGGGTGGGTGACACTTTATTACATGAGAAACCCCCACCTCTGACCCAAAGCCCCAGGACCCCGATGCTGAGGTGCAGGAGGTGGGAAGTGGAGGGACCTGCTGGGAGGCTGTGTTCTCAGGGACAAGGTGCTGCTTGGTGCATCCAACACAGACTAGAACAGACAGTCCTGATCACTTAGGGTGACAAGGAGGGTCCCACTCTCAGGAGCAGTCCAGCACCCTCCCCTCCTGGGTGTTCCTCCCTCTCAGGCAGGACGAGGTGTGTGTGGGGGGTCACTGCTTGTAGCATCCCATAGGGCCCACACATCTTCATCCTCTGCCCTGGAGGCCCAGCTGCTGACCAAGGCTGGCAGGACCATTGTAGGGCTGGGCTGGGAGACAGGGGCTTGTGGGGGCCTCAGGGGGTAGAGGGACCCAACGGTGCAAGAGACTGTGTGGACACGCTGCTCAGTCGTGTCACGGGGCCAAGCTGGGGCTGGCCTCGCCGGCGAGGGCGCCCTGGCCACGTGGGGGCAGCTCCTTGTGGCTGTAGTACTCCACCACCTGCTTGGGCACCTCTGCAAGCACACACTTGGCCAGCGCCGCCGGGGATGCCTGAGGTGGGGAAAACAGTCATTCCTTCAGCCCCCCACCACAGTCACGGCCTCGGGTTCACCACTGCCTGGGGAAGCACTCCCCAGGCTTTTTGATACCAGGGACTGGTCTGGTTGAAGGCCACTCTCCCAAGGACAGGAGGGATAGAGTGCTGTAGGGTGTTGGAGGACAGCTTTGAAGCAGCAGGAGCAGCAGGAGGGGGGCCAAGTGAAGCTCCGCCCCTGTCAATCAGCAGCTGCATTAGAACCTGATAGAAGCGTGCTGACAGGGGGCGGGGCTTTGCTGGCGCTGGCCTGCGCAAGGCCCGGGGCTGTTATTTATGTGGTGGCCCAGTGGTTGGGGGGACCCCTGGCTTAGGGGTACACCAGCTGAGCCTCTGCTAAGGAAACAGACTATGACAGGCCCCATGGTGCAGGCCTATATTCCCAGCACTCTGGGAAGCTGAGACAGGAGGATCACAAGTCACAGCCCAACCCGGCAACGTAGTGACTTAGCAGAGCCTTGCATCAAAATCAAAAATAAAAATAGACTGAAACCCAGAATGCAAAGTGCAGGGCAGACCCAGAGATGGCCGACTGGCAATGGCTGCACTCTCCCACGGGTAGTCTGTGCTTTGGGCCCCCCACTTCTCTTTCTGCTGCAACCACCGAGGAGGCGCCACCCCCACGCTTGCCCCCTTCCCTACCCTTATCCTCGAATGTTGGCACCTGCACTCGTGTAACATGCTCATGTCGCGGGAGGTGGGGAGGAGTGTGGGGAGGTCGAGTGGGGCCAGGCACTCACGTTCTTGAGCTCGCGGAAAGGCACGAACTGCACGATATCGCGGAGCGCGGGCTCGCCCCGCGGGGAGCGCAGGACTCCGTCGTCTCCGTCCAGGATCTGCATGTCCGTGAAGTCAGCGTTGCCCACGCCCACAATGATGATGGACATGGGCAGGTGGGAGGCGCGCACGATGGCCTCGCGGGTGTCTGCCATGTCCGTCACCACACCGTCCGTCAGGATCAGCAAAATGTAGTATTGCTGGGGGCACAGGGAGGAATGCAGGCCAGGCCGGCCCGTAGCGCCTCTCCGCTAGGCACACCCTCCCTGCGCCTGGAGCAGCCCGGCAGGTCACGCAGCAGCTTTATGTTTGTGTCTGCGGGTGCACTATGTGTGTTGGGGGTACTGGTGATGGATCCCAAGGTGTTTTCCCTGAGCTACATTCCCAGCCTTTTTTTTTTTTTTTTTTAATTTTTGAGACAGGCTCTCTTACTGAGTTGAGAAGTTACTCAGGCTGGCCCAAACCAGCAATCCTCCTGCCTTAGCCTCCCAGAATGTTTAAAATGCTTATAATCCTAATTTTTATCTATTTATTGACACTGAATATGGACTCAGAGAGCACTCAACTACCTTCCCAGCGGACCTGGGCGGACTTGACTCTTATTTTGAGACAGGGTCTCTCTGTGTTACCCGAACTAGTCTGAAACTTGCTCCTGCTTCCATTTCCTGAGTAGCTGTGATTACAGGCAAGTACCAGCAAGGCCCGCTGTAATCATAACAGGTTTTTTGGGTACTGAGGATCGAACTCACAAGCTCTGCGCTGAGCTACATCCCAGCCCTTTCTTTCTTTCTGCTGTCTTGTCTTTTCTGAAACAGGGTCTCATTGTATAGTCCAGCCTCGTTCTGGACTCGCAATGTAATAGAAGCTGGCCTTGAATTTATGGCAATCCTCCTGCCTCAGCCTCTTGAATATTAGGATGACAGTGTGCTGCACCATGCTTAGCTAATTTTTATGTGGTGCTGGGGAACTGACCCCAGGGTCTTTCACATGCTACACAAGCACTTTAACCCCTGAGCTATGTGACCCCAGCCCCCTTCTCTATTTTTTGTTTTGAGACAGGGTCTTGATAAATTGTTAGATTGCCAAAGCTGAGCTTCAGCTTGGGCTCCTCCTGCCTCAGCCTCCCAGAGCACTGGGATTACAGATGCGCACTCACCATGCCCAGCTAAATTTAAACTATGTTTATTTTAGCAGAACAAAAATGAGTCAAATCAGATCCAAAAAACAATCACAGGTATGGAGAGTGTTGCAATGCAAAAGGGCATGTCAGAGGGCTCTGCACTGTTCTTGCAACTTTTCTGCAGCTTAAAATTATGTTAAGATAGAAAGAATTAAAAATTGAAATTCAGAAAAGCCAGGCATGCATGCCTGCCATCCTGGCACTCTCTGAGGCTGAGGCAGAAGGATGGCAAGTTCAAGCACAACCGGAGCAACTTAGCAACTTTGTGAGACCCTGTCTCAAATAAATAAGAAAGGGGATTATCCTCAGTGGGAAGGCTCTGGATTCAACCCCAGTACTGCAGATAAATAAATAAATAAATAAATAAATAAATAAATAAATAAATCCAGAAAAGAGAAGGCTCATGGGGCTATTTGTGATGGAGAGGAGAAATGACCCTGTAAAAGGCCAGGGGCTGGTAAGACTGAGAGCTACTGGAAGGCACCGTGCTGGGGTGTACCCAAGGTCACCAGCAAGGCTGTGCTGAAATCACTGTGCTTAGGAGGAGCTGGAAGTCATTGTGTTCCTACGATACAGAAGTATCAGTACTAGGGTGCACTGGAAATATTGACTCATTGTAAATGATTTTTTTTTTCAGAATAAAAACACTGAAAGAAAGCAAAGGCAGCATTCACAGGGCTACAGGGCCAGGAAGCAACCTTGAGGAAATGTTTTTTCTCCAAATTAAAGATACATGCAAGCAAAGTTAATAATGCACACATAAGGAAACCAGGACCATCCTTGTGACTGCCCGGAGGACTAGGCAGAGACAGGGAAACCAAGGTACAGGGCTCTGTGTGATTAATTCAGCCTTGGGCCTCCAGGTAAAAACGATATCACCCCGCCCCACCCTCACTGACAAGCTGAGCTCCCTGCTCTTTCCACCCCTCCCCAGCCCTGTCCTACCCCTGGCCTTTGCACTAGCGGCTCCCTTAGGTAACTGTGTGGCTGCCTCTCTGGCTTCAAGCCCCCACCGCAGGTCTAGCACACAGCCCGCCCCGTCCTGTCCCCAGGCACCTACGGAGGCCTCCCCGGTGTGCTCTTCAGCTGCAGCCATGCGGGCCACCTTAGAGATGATGGGTGCCACATTGGTGGGACCATAGAGTTGGACCTGGGGCAGGCAGTTCTGGTAGGCCTCCACCACGCCCTGGATTCCTGTGGGGAAAGGGGGTGAGCCGGGCCCGGGGCTCCCCACCCCAGCCCCCTACCAGTGCCCACCTTCACACTCGTCATCTTCGGGGTTGAAATTGATGGCGAAGTCATGGGACACCTGAGTGGGCATGACAGGAAGCCGTGGGCTGACCCTCTTAGGAGAGGTGGTGTGCAGCTTCTGGGGCCCTGGCTGGACACATCTCCTCCAAGGGGAAGCCAAGGGGGTGGGCCCAGCCTAGCACCTGCATCCATCTGGGACTCCTAAGCGATGTCAATGAATCCCCTTCCCAACCACTTTCATTCTTCTTAACCAAGTTGAACTGTTACTTGTCTCCCCCTAACAAGCCCCAGAAGGTCAAAGGTCATTCTCTCTGGTAGGCTGGGAGCTCAGCATAGAGTGGGCCCAGGACACCCTGTGCTGGGAGGGGGTTGGCACACAAGGCCCAGGCAGATAGGTAGGTAGCAGGGATGTAGCCCCAGTTCTCCTACCTCATACTTGGGCGGGATCCGGGCTCCAAACCCCAGAGCAGAAAACCTCTTGTCACTGGAAGAGAGAAGACAACAGAAGTTCCAGGAACCTGGCGTCGACGGGCTCTGCCACCCTCTCCCAGATGGAGGGCACAGGTGAGGGTGGGGTCCACAGTGATAGCTTGGTCCAGCCCCCTGCAGGTGAGCCCAAACTCTATAGCTTGCCAGTCTTTAAGGTGGGGGTCAATGGAGGCCCAGGTTAGTATGGGCAGTAGGGGTATGTGGCTGGATACACAGGATTCCTACTGATGTCATAGGCCAGTGGGCCGTCCTGGTGGCCCTGGTACCTGTCATAGTCCTGGCAGACCTCGCCCACGGCCACCAGTGCCCGTAGATACTCATTGGGCTGGTGGGGGCTGAGGTGGTGCAGGGAGCAGCTGTTCCGAGGGTCACCATTGGACGCCGTGAAGTCGATTGCCACCTGCAGGGCCGGCCACGTACTGCCCAAGTCCGCTCAGCTCCCCGTACCCAGCAGGGACCCTTATACCTGCCCTGGGGCAAGGTGGGGTCTCCCCAGCCCCTGGGAGAGTCAGGGGCTGGGACCCTGCAGGGGCAGGGGGTAGGGACACACCTTGGCTCTTCTCTGATCCTGTCTCAAGTGGCTCCCTGGCTGGTCTGAGCTCTGGCCTCCCTGGGCTTACCCGCAGGATCGTTGCGGGATGCACGAACACCTGTGGGGTGTAGCCACTGGCCTTGCTCAGCTAGTGCCCAGGACACACTGACGGTCACAGCACCTGTGGCACTTCATCCTGTTCGTTCTGGCTTTCCTCAGGGTCTTGGCCCTGAGTGCCACATCCTGGCCGGGGCTGGGTTCTGAGCCCAGCCCCATTTCATCTGTGTAAGGACAACTGGCAGGAGGGTTTGAGGAAAGAGGCAGCATTGGGTGTGGGGGGCCTGCCTGCCCTGCATGTTCCTCGGGCCCTCAGATGGCACAGGGACCCTCCCCCACCCTGGGGTCACCAGGGCCCGCTTGGCCGTGACTCACGGTGCAGTGGATCTGGCAGCCACCCATGATGTAGTCCAGGAAGGAGTGGACTCTGTGGAGCTTCCAGGTAGGGGCGTGGGCAGGGCTGTCCAGGACACTCCCACTCCCAGGGCAGTCAGGGACAGGGAGCAGAACAGAGGGAGGGGGCTCACCCCGCCCATCCCTGGAGGTGTTTCCCAGCTCCCTCTATCCCTCCATCCTCCCTCCATCCATCCACCCTTCCTGGCTTCTCTTCCTCTCCCCACTTTGTCTCCTGTCTCCACTCAGAAGGCCCCAAGACCTCAAGGATGGGCCCTGGAAGGGACACAGAAGAGACAGAGAGGGGTCCCCTGCCCAGGTGGCTCCCTGCCTCACCTTCAGGTCTGCTAGGACCACGACCCCAGAATTCTTGTAATTGCGCTTCTTTTGCTGGTACTTGGGGTTCACACAGTCCCACTGGGCCTGGGGACAAAGTCGGCCAAGATCACTCAAAGTGGCAGCTCCTGGCGCCCTCCTGAGGGGGCCAGTGATCCCAGCTCCACAGTGACCTTGTCCCTGAAGAGCCATTCCCAGGGTGACCTCAGGGCCTAGGCTGTGGTAGGGGTAGCCATGGTCAGGACCTGCCCATCTAGGCGGGAGCAGCCGGGACCTGATGCTCTGTGTGAGTTAGAATGTGGCGAGGGGGCCACCTTGGGAGTTGGTGGGTGTCACCAGGGACATGGGCTGGGGAGGAGCCGGAAGAAGTGCTCTGTCCCCACTCCCAGCCACGCTGCCTGGTGACACAGGTGCACATAGTGGCTGCCACCTCCGGTTCAGCGTTCCCAGCTGTGACTGTGACAGCTGTCTGGTGGGCAGCATCCCTATTGTTTATTATGCTGCTAGTCTCCTCTAGGCATCACCCCAGGCTGTTACCACTCCTCCCTCAGGATGAGGTGGGCCTGCTTACCTGGCCATCCCCAAAGGCCTTCTGCATCTCAGCAAAGGTTGTAGAAAAGGCGCCGATGAAATCGTGCTTCCCTCGGGAGTCGTAATCCCAGACCAGGCCCTGGGGAGTAGGCCCTGAGCCAAGTGGAGCCCCACCCAGGCCCCCACCTGCCAACCCTCAGCCCTAGAAGCCCCACCTTCAGGGGCCTGGTCTCCTCGCAGCTGCACAGGGAGCTCAGGGACAGCTTGAAGGGCTCCCACACGGGGCTGAGGTTGTTCCTCACCACCTGTGTGGGTGGAGATGGCTCAGGGGGCCGATCCTCAGACCATCAGCATAGAGAGGACTCCTCCTGGACTATGGGATCCTGAGTCTGGTCCCCTCCATGTGCCACCCTCTGGAAACTGCCTCCGTAACTTCTGCTACCTTCCCAGCCATGTAGACCCCCTTCTCTTTACACAGACTCTTTCCACTCAAATTTATCACAAAGGAAATAGTTGCTCTCTGCTGTGACTGAAATCTGTGGCCCCTGCAGGAAGTGAACATAAGCCCTGAAAACAATGTAGTGACAGCAGCCTGGCCCTGTGGAGCTCTGGCTGCTGACCACCAGCCCAAACCTGTGTCCTCGATCCAGAAGGAGCTGGGGATGAAAAGGATGGAGTGAAGAGCCCGCGGCCCAGGGTTCCTGCCTGGGGAGGGCCCCATCCCTGGTCCCCACTGTGACAATGGGCCCAAAGGGGGTGCATCCGCACCTCTGTCCTGTATACCAGCTGCTCGGTCCCATCCTCATTGGCTCGGTACAGCTCCAGAAAGGGGTCTGACTTGCTGAAGAGATCCTGGGGGTGGCAGAGGGTTCTGGCGGTGGGCCAGGACCAGCTTTGGGGTCCCTGTCATGCCCCCCGCCTCAGTTTCCTTAGGCACAAAGTGAAGCAGTGAGCCCCCTCTGACCACATCTGAGTGATCTGAGGTCTCCCCTGGCCCCCAAGTGCACTCATGTGATGCCGGCCTGTCCCCCCCATGTAACCCATCCTGCGGTTCCTCATTCTGCTGCCTAGATCTGGCCTGTTGCCCTCACTGTTCCCTGGGATGCCCTTACGGTGGGTCCACTCTGTGCCTCTGCCCCCTCCCACACCCACTTCTTGAGCAGCTGCATGCCTGTCCTCACTGGGTTCCTCCATGGGGACAGCCTGGCTCATTTCCTGTCTCTAGACAGCTGTGCACTTCCCTGATGGAGCGGCAAGGATGAGGACACAAAATGGGCGGTCCCAGGGCCACGGGTGAGTGTGATGGTGATGGCAGTGGTGACAATGACGGTCATAGTGAAGTGGCCTGATGGTGATAGCCAGATGACAACAGTGGTGACGATGATGGCAGTGCCTAGACCTCACGCGCAGCAGGTCCCCAGGCCTTTGTGAGAGCCTGCGTGTGACCAGAGCAGCCCGAGTTGGCCCAGCAGGACAGCCTGGTGCCCTTGCCTCACCTTGTCATCCAACTTTCTGGCCTGGAAGGACAGCTCCACGTAGCCGTTGTTTCCAGAGATGTCCTCGGCAATCACCTGGCAGACAGGGCAGTGCTGAGCTCCTACCTACCCCATGGCACCAGTGATGGAAGACAGGGCCCTCCCAGCCTCCGAGCCATGCAGGTTCTCCTCGATGGAGGACTGGCCCATCTCGCCCCTTCCCCAATCCCCAGCTGCCTGGGCTCACCGTGATGGAGGACTTGCCCGCATTCCTGCCCACCTTCAGCAACAGTGGGCGGGTCATCTTCTTCTGGGCCACAATCTGGAAGTGGGATAGTGGGCCTGGGATGCAGAGGGGGTGGATGGGTCGGGGTCGCTGCCATTGGTATCCCCCAGACCTGGCCATTCCCTCTTGGGCCTTCCTGTGCCCTCGGGCGCCAGGTCATCCACCTTGCTCTGTGTGACCGCCTCTCCCACCCTCCTATGGCTCTACTGGCCTCACACCACCCAGCAGGTATGAGGGCAGGGTTGGAAGCCACAATGGCGGCCTTGTCATAGGCACACAGGCTTGTCAGCACATCGACCCTCAAGCAAGAAGTGGCAGGACAGTTGGTGTGACTCCTCACCACAGCCCTGGGCCCTGTGACCTGGGAAGTCAGGGCTGCCCAGGTGTTGGGGGAGCCACTGCCCTGGCCTTCCACGGAGGATGGTTCTGTGACCCAGACTTCCCCTCTTCACCAGGCCTCCCGGGGGTGGGGTCCCTGTCATGGGCCCTCCAGTGGCTCCCTGTTGGGTCAGTGTCACCTGTCCTGCAGGGAGTAGGGCACAGGCCATGGAGGAGCATAGATCCTGGGCTCCACGTCCAATCTGACATGAGGAGGGCTGTGGCCCTTCCTCCAATCTCTTGGGAGTGTCAGGGAATTTGTTTGTTTATAGGCAAGCAACAGTTTATTGAACAAAAGAGAAAAGAAAAGCTCTTGGCTGAGAAACTAAGAGGGAACCCAAGTGGGTCACTGTCTAAGGAAGAAAAGAGAGGAAAAAGGAAAGGCCCCTGGCCAAGAAGCCAGGAGGGGACAGAGAGCATATCCTGAGTCAGGGAATTTGTGAGCACAGTCCAGGGACAGCTCCATCGTGGGGAGCTACCAGCCCTGCCCTGCTACTGCCTAGTACAGAGCTGCACGTGACCATGGGAGCAGGAAGTCCACAAAAGCATGCACATCCCTGTATGCATCCACAGGTCGGTATACATGCATGTCTGTGTGTCCTGCCTGACTGCAGTGACCTGAAAGTGCATGTAAGTATCCTTGTGTGTCTAGTGTGACTCTTTTGTGGGTAGGCAGAAGCCTGAAACCTGGTCCTGCTTCACCCGCCGCACACCACAGCCCCTTGTCTGTGCAAAGGGTGCAGTGCTGACTGCAGAAAGGGAACAATGGTGGAATCAGTGCAAAGCAGCCCTGCCTGAGCGCTGGGGAGGAGTCTCACACACACAGGTACATGCATACACACATACTGGCACACACATGTACACACAGGTGAAAGGATCCAGACACCAACAACATGCTGTGTGGTCTATGTGCGTAATAACGGTGGAGCCTGCAGCACCAAGCCCACGGCGCACAGGTGGAGCTAAGCAGAGGCAGTCAAGGCAGGGTCACGGGACACAGGGAGTGAAGGGGATGACAGGGTTGGGGGCAGCAATCTGCGCCCCTCAGCAGGCTGGCCTGCATACCGGCCACTGCAGCAGGAGGGGCTGGGAGACTTGGTGTTTTAGGAGGTTTTGTGGGTCTTGTTTTTGTTTTGCAGCGCTGGGAATCGAATCCAGGAGGGCCTTGAGCGTGCCAAACACAAGCGCTCTGGTTGAGCTGCTCCTAGCGGGGAGGCTTTCCTGTGCAAGCGTGGAGGGGAGACAGCAGCACAGAGGAGAAAAACAAGCTGTAGAACAGCGTGTGATTGTGCCTTCCGTGTGTGACGGTGTGTGTGTGTGTGTGTGTGTGTGTGTGTGTGTGTGTGTGTGTCTGTGTCTGTGTCTGTGTTACTAGGGATCGAACTCAGGGCTTCTTACACTGAGCTACATCTCTAGCCCTTTCTAATTTTGAGACAGTCTTACTAAGCTGCCTCAGCTGGGCTTGAATCTTTTCTCTTTTTTTTGAAACAGGGTCTTGCTCTGTAGTCCAGGCTGGTCCTGAGTTCACAAGATGGGCCCAGGCTAGCCTTGAATTCAATGCAATCCTCAGAGTAGGTGGGAGGCCTGTGCCATCCTTAGCTTATCTGAACAATCTCTGGAAGGGTGATCCAGGACACAGGGTCAGGCTGGACTCGGGCAGGAAGAGACATCCTACCACACAACCTTCTTTGCTACCTGAACTTGGAAACATATTGTACTAACTTTTTCACCAAAAAGGCTAATAAGGAGAGTTGATGCAGTGGCACATGCCTCTAATTCCAGCTACTAGGGAGGCTGAGGCAGGGAAGGTTTGAGGGCAGCCTGGGTAACTTATTCAACACACACACACACACACACACACACACACACACACACACACACCCACCCACCACCAAATCACCAGAATATAACTTTGGTGAGCAGTGAAGCTGGGCAGAGGCAGGGTACCACCCCTGCAGAGTCCCTTTGTGCCGCACAGCCTTCACACTTAATCTGCTCCCACCCCCAGGATGGGAGGCCCACCTGACCCAAGGTGCACTCCATGCCCCCCAGGAAGTCATCCTCCTGGCAGCTAAAGCTACTGCCATGGGTGTCGTACACCTCAAAGCGCAGTCTCTGCACTTCCTCAAAGTAGTAGTCGACTGTGAAGACTTTAGAGAAGACGGGGTTCAGGGTGCTCCGGACCACCTCGGTTCTGCCCACCTGCAAAGATGCCTATGAGCCTGGGCCAGCGGCTCCATCCAGGCTAGTCCTCGCCAGCAGAGGGGACCCAAGCTCCTGGGCACTACCCCTGGGTGTCTCCCCCATCATCCTCAGTACCCGCTCCTGGAGTGAAGGCGTGGAGCCTCAACTGACAGGCTGAAGTTGCTCACACCCCAGTAAAGACAGGGAAACCAAGGCCAGGGGTGTCACCAGAGTGCTTGCCTAGCATGCTTGAAGCCCTGGCTCCAACCCCAGCACCATGACAAGAAAAGATTCTTGCATAAACAGATGGGGAAACTGAGACTGAGTGGGGGAGGGTTCTGCCCAAGACCATGGCAAGTCAGGGCAAAATCAGACTCCAACCCTGGTCTGGACAGCCCTAGACCTGTCCCCAGAACCCGGTGGAGCAAGAAATGATAAGGGAACAGACCTCCTCCCTCCCAGGGACAGAGTACTCTGGGTTCACCCTCCTTTCCCCACTGGCAAGCCCCAGTTGGGCCATGAGGTCTCCATCCCTAGGATCCCACAGTCCTGCACCCCAAACCCAGGGTCTGCCTCGGCTGCCCCTCCCAGGGGCACCTGCAACATCATGCTGGGCCAAGCAGCACCGGCTACTCAGGTGGAGATAAACGTGGACACAGGGCTTGGGGCCAGCCTTTCCCTTCAGTCAATGCTGAGGAAGCTCCCAGCCTGGGAGGCAGGTGTTCTGAGAGCACACAGGCCTTAGGAAGCCAGCAGGGGTGACTCCAGGTCCTGCCTATGGCCTCCTACCTCCACCCCAGCCGCCCCTGTCCCTGTTGCCTTGCCCCAGCCCTACACACTGCCATCACAGCCAAATGGTCCATTGACGTGTGGGGGCCCTGATGCCCAGAGGTGGGAGATCACTCAGAGCTCTGCTCCTTCCGAGCCACCACTACTACCCTAGGCCCCCAGGATTCGGAGAGGTGCCATGGGATTCTCTGTCTCCCTACAAGAAAGGCCACAGTCTCCAGGAGACCGTGACTAAGGAAGTGCTCTAAACAGCAGTGAGCAAGGCCACTGTCCTTGGGACCTCCTGTGAACAGGGCTGGGGACTGTAGGGACAGCCACATGGGGATGAGCAGCTGTCCTGCCCTCCTGTCAGGACCCTGTCCATCCTGGTAGAGGGGTCCAGGGAAGAGTCTCCCCTACCAGATAGCAAAAAGCTGGGTTGGGGCACCCATGGGACCCTTGCCTTACCCAACCTAGCCACATGTGGTAATTTCAAGATGGTCCAAACCCACAGGTAGGGGCCAGGTGCCAGGCTGGGGGTCCATTGGCCCTGCCTGCCATCTGCACCCCACAGTGCTCCAGCCCCTCAGGAGCTGCCACCCCTTCCCTGCCCAGGACCCACAGCAGCCTGAGCCCTCCCTGTTGCTCCAGAGCCTCTGACTCATGGGAGAGCAGAAGGTACAGAGGCCAGGGGACCCCAGGGGACCCCACAGAGGCCCTTCCTCACTGCGCCCAGTTCCTGCCGTGCCTGCACCTCTAGCGGGGCGCCTCACTCTAGCTCCAGGACCCCGGGGCTGCCCCTTGCTCCCTCTCTCCAATGCTGTACCCACAACCTCTTCCTGCCTGCGACCCTACCTTGCATCCCCTCCCCTCTACTTGCGGCATCGCTGTCCTGAGCCCCATTCCTCCTTGCGCTCCCCGCACCCGCATTTGTGCTCCCTTTTCCCTGGCCTTCTGCGCCCCTCTACCTGCGCTCCCCGTCCCGCACCCCTCCTACCTGCGCCCACCCGCCCTGCGTCGGCTGCTGCAGTAGCACCACGCTGGGGTCGGACTTGGTGAGCGGGTCGCGGTCCAGCAGGTGGCGGCAGCTGAGCCTCAGCTCCACCTTAGCAGCGCAGGGCGTGGGCACCCCGCCCGCCGCCGCCCCTCGCCCAGCGCCCGCGCTCATGCCGCCGCCCTGGGCAAGGGTCCGCTGCCCGCCAGTCGGCGCCGCCGGGATAATGGTGGCCAGGCGTGGCCGCGCCTCCCTGCACGCCCGCCCGGCCGGCACACGTGGTCGCGAGGCCGCCACCGCGTGGGGAATGCGGGGCGGGACAGGGGGAGGTGGAGGGGCAGAAGGGGGACAGAGGCGGAGGACACAGAGGGAGGAGGGAAGGGGAGGGGGAGCAAAAGAGGGAGGGACAGAGAGAGCGCGGGAGGGGGCAGGGACGACTAGGGGCGTCTCTTGGGAGATGTCCCCGCGTGTCCCAGGCCGCCATGTGGGAAGGTGTTCGGACATCCCTGCGGGGCCCTCTCCGGAGCTGGGCATCCGGACTCTGCCCCGTGGCCACGGAGGGAGGCAGGGTGGCCCTCGGAGGCAGCGGGGGTCCGGGACCGGCCCAGATCCGCACCCAGTCCCTGGGCCCTCCGGAATGGATAGATTGGAGACCGCTACCCGAATCTGGGCAATTAGTGGGCGCCTGCTGTGAGCGGAGAGGACCGGGCTGGGCAGGAGGAAGAGAGCCTACTTCAGGGAGGGAGAGCCGAGCCGGCCTAGGCGTCTGACCGCGGCCTCTGAGAGTCATCTGCATCAAAAACCCTAATCCCAACCCTAACCCGAACCCTAAATCCACCCCCCCACCCCAAACACAGCCCTAACAACCCTCAAGTCCACCCCAGGGGCACGGGGTGCGCTCAGCGGGGGTCGCTTCAGCCACGCCAGGTCCTTCCTCCCGCAGAGCAGCAGTTGGGAAAGGGAGGTGGCCCCCGACGGAGATCACGTGCAGCCCACTCCTTTGCCCACTTCTGCCCGAAAGTACGGCAGACGGGGCCGGGAGGGCGAGGGCGTGGCGTGGAAGCCCGGGCGCCGAGGTGCCTAGGTGCCTAGGTGCCGTGGTAGGCAGCGCCTCCTGGCACCATGGGGGACTGCGCGGCGGGCCTGGCGCCAGGCTTCCTCCTCCTCCGGTACCCGCCCCTTCATCACCCTTCTGCGGGGCCTCCGGAGATCAGATTGGTCCTCGTTTGCCCCAACCCGGCTGCCCCCGCCCGCTGTCCCCAGCCGAGCAACACCGCCAACTGCCTGGGCCACACCAGGCACCCGCCTGCCACCCTGCACCCACGAACACCGGTCACTCATGGGTCCGCAGGGCACAGGCCTCACCCCACTGGATCCATGCCCAGGCCTTCCCACGTGGCAGGGGCACAGGAGGACACCAACTGCTAGCCCCACCTGGACAATTTAGACACTTGGTGAGACTGTATCCCAACAAAGTCCATCTCCTCAGTCTCCTCAGCCCGGTTATGCCAGCGCTCTAGGAGGCTGAGGTGGGAGGATAGCAAATTCCAGCCCAATCTGGGCAACCTCGCTATTGGGCTACAGCTTGTCACAAAGTAAAAAGAAAATGGTCTGGAATATAGCTAAGCGTGAAGGTCTAGATCCCCCTCGTCTCCCCTCCACTCCCCCAACCCCGCACAAAAAAAGTAAAAGAATCAAAGAGCTGGGGCTTTGGAGCCTCTGAGCACCATGGGGCCCTGGCCAGGCCTGCCCAGCCTCTGGGGGGTTCAAGACAGACCAGACATCGGAAATGAGATTCCCCAGCTCCCCCGTCTCCTTATCATTCAGTGTGCAGGTAATAATAAGCGTCAGTGTTGGAATATTAGAAAATGTAGTCAAGCCAGCGACACCTCCAGCTCCCAGACGCAAACACTGTGCATTTTACTCCTCTCTGGTTTTGTCTCATGCAAAGGTGTTTCTATTAATTTTCTAAAAGCAAGCGGGTGCCTCGCCCCTCAGAGACCTCCCATAGGGTGAGATCACTGGACCCCTGGTGTGGCATTGGACCACCCGCATGGGGACCACCCACCCTTACCTACGGCCATGCTTCCTCTGCACTCAGCTTAGCGTGGCCGCTGGGCTTCCTTCTGTGGCTCTGTGACCTACACGTGGTTTTATTTTTTTCTTTTTTTGAGACAGGGTCTTGCTCTGTAGCCCAGGCTGGTCCTGAACTCACTGGAATAGCCCAGGCTGGCCTGGGATTCAAGACAATCCGCCTGCCTCAGCCTTGCAAGTTCTGGGATTCCACGCGTTTGCCACCACACCCAGCTTTATGCCGTGTTGGGGAATGACATCGGGGTCTTCCGCTTGCAAGGGAATAGCTTTAATCACTGTGCCAATCCTCTAGCCCGTATTGACCCTTCTTTCTTCCCTCCTTTCTTCTGTGGTACTGGGGTGTGGAGGGGTGGGACACACCCAAGCATCCTCGGCTCATGTCCAGGACACCTGCGCTCAGCCAGCTCCAGGGCTTCCAGTAGCTGTGCCTGAGGCCCCCCTCCCAGCCACGTGCAGTCCCACACAAGTCTGCCCACAGTGCTCTGTCCCCGCCCTACTGGACGGCTCCCTGTTCCATATAAGGTTATAGTCTGCTGACGTGCTTTCCTCCCCGCCCACCTCCTGCAGCGTGCTATTCCACATAAGGTCATAATTCTGATTCTCTGAGTAGATTGGATGGATGGAACCTTGCGTGACCTCTAGAACCCGCCTCTTGCTCTATATATGCTCTGTCTCGCCTGATAAAATGGACTACTTTTTCTGGAATCCCTGAAGTTCTTTTCGTTTTTTCATCTCCTCAGTCTCCTCAGCTATTTAGTGGGCTGCATCCTGGCGCTGGAGCAGGGCCCTGCAGCAGTCGGAAAGTGCAGGAGTAGAACCCCTGGGAATCAGGGGAAGTGTGGATAATTTGCTGTCCTCTTGGAAGGAGTCTCAGCTGCAGTTGCTGACTAGAAGTGTCTTTGCGGCGGCAACCAAGCTGTACCCTCCTCATAGCTCACAGAGAAGGAAGTTACCTTCCACTCCCTCGGTGAAAGACCCTGCGGGAGCTAGGTACACAAGTGCGGGGTTTGAGGCAAGTTCAGAATCAAAGGGAGAAGCTGAGATTAAGCAAAAGGAAATTAAGGTCTAACGAAGACTCAAGAAAGACTCTCCTTTACCAATTTATTAGAGAAAAAGAGATGCCAATTGGGAGAGAGTTCCAAGTTCCCCTTGGGAAGGGTCTCAATCCCAGGACCGCCCCCGCCCCTGACAGTACCAGTTAAGGTTAATCCCACTGCTCAAATACCTTTACCTTGGTATTCATATGACTTAAGTACATTGAAAGAACTTAGGTGGTTGAGGAGGATGGCCCTTGTGGGGCTTTTGCTGAGCAGCTTCTCAAGAGTGTTAGTCTAAATTGTCCTCGAGATTGAAAAGATCTATGTGGGGCAGCCCTTCTGGCCCCCACATATCTAAAGTGGAAAGCCTGTTATGAATATAAACAACAGGCAGATCGAAATTGCAGGGCTAGTGCCACCTTTATGGAGGAAAGTTTATAAGGAGAGGGACAATACAACTTTCCTGAAGTTCAAGTGTTGGGTCCAGCTCCCTGTCTTGACCAAGTGCACCTCCGTGCCCTGTGAGCCTGGTGAAAAGTACCGGCAGAGGGAGGCACGCAAACCTTACAATAGCCAAGACAGAAGGCCCCAGAGGATTTGACTCAGTTTGTAGATCAAGTCACAGAAGCAGTAGAAAATAAAGGGACTTGTGCATCTGCACGTGAGGCTTTAGAGGACTAGTTTGGGAAGGTCGCGCTGGAGAGCACGGAGCTGTGATTACCCCTGTACGAAATGGTCCCTTAAAAGATTAGACTCACGTGGCACCTGGTCAATTTCGTCCCTTGTTTACCCTTTTGGGAATCTTAATTTTGCTTAAAAACATATCATCTGTAGGGCCTTCTGGGTCTATTCTTGACCAACTTACACGAGATGAACTGCAGATGCATCTGGGACACAAACTGGCTGTGCCTGTGACTGAAAGTTGCAGCAAAACGATTGATCCTACTTTATGAATGCCTGCGAGGAGACTCGAACCCCAGCTTGTCCTGATTCTGGATTCCTGCCAGGGTTGTCTGACCATAGACTACCCGGGCCTCTGATGGGGAAAGGGAGAAATGCGAGTTTACACTCCCAGAACCCCTCCAGCCATTTGGATACTAACCAGCCTGATAAGCCAGGCAGGCGACCCGCAGATACTGAGTTTCTACTGCATCTGCTGTTAACCTGTCACTGTGTTCAGACTCTTGGATCAGCAAGGGCTCAATTAAATGGCCAGGTTATCCTTGTTCTACAATGGAAAATAGACTTATAACAAAAACAGACAGATATTATATCCCAGATGTAACAACTTGCTGTGGTCCCCACTTTTCCCATATTTCTGGTACTCAACAATAATCTCCCTTGAATTACAGGTCCTTGGCAATGTCAATACCAGAGTCTCTGCCCCCACCTGCTTTATACAAGGCTTGCAACTCATTGCGGGCTGTCTTGGCATTATGTTTATTTGCATTCTTCGCTATCTTTGCAATCATCTCCAGCGTTCTGAACATAAGACTGTTTATTGGCAGAAGTTATTCTTTTACAGAGGGGGGAAATGTGGAGGGGTCTGGATGGACACAAGCATACTTGGATCACATCCGGGACACCTGAGCTCAGTATACTGAGCTCCTAGGACTTCCTGGCAGGTGAGAGGAGGCCAGAATCAGGGACAGAGCAAAAGGCAGCCTGGCTGCTCCCTTCCCCTGACCCCTGCAGGGTATTGTGTCTGCCCACTAAGGCATCTTGCAAGATCAGCAGGGAGCAGCAGAACCATCCCACCAGGTCCTGGAAGCCCTGTGCACCTTCCCTGTGACCCAAGTTGGGGTCCAGGGCCTGATGCCTCATCCTGGTTGTCCCACCGGCCACACAGAATGAGGCCCAGGCCCCAGAAGTTCACAGTCCATGGATTAACCTGAGCCCAAGGCCTCAGGCTACAGGGTCAGGCCTTTGCACTGAACTACAACCCCAGACCTTAATTTGTTTTTTTTTTTTTTTTTAAATTTTGAGACAGCGTCTAAGTCATTTAGTTTCCCATGCTGGGCTCAAAATTGCCATCCTCCTGCCTCAGGCTTCTGGAGTGCTGGGATGACAGATCTGCATCACTATGCCTGGCTTTGGCTTTTGAAAAAGGGAGCAGGTCTACACACATCCGGCTGGGTGTTTCTTTTTATAGCCTAGTTGCAAACCTTCTCTCCTCCTTTGTTATCTGGGAACATCTGAAACTTGTCTAGAGTGGTTGTTTCCCTGCAGGATCTGACATTTTTCTTTCTTTAGAAATGCAGCCTTTGGGGCAATGGGAGGCAGGGCAGGGACAAGGGGCACACTGGCTGTGACTCTTACCCTGGCTGGTCCTGATCCCTCAGACAGACACCTGCTGACTGAGGACAAGACTCCTCAACCTGCACATGTGGCATGGGCTAGAGCACCACACAGCACATTCACACATACCACACACACAGGCACACACAGAGACCTGCACACAATCACAGACATACAGACACCAGCCCCTAGGGAACCTCCCTTCCACCTGAGTGACCCCCACCTCCTACCAGTCCCTCCTCTCAAAGACAAGAACCTCTCCTGCAGGTGCATGGAGGTTCCCTCCCACCCTCAGCCCTGCACACAGGGCCCGCTGTGCTCCCCCTGCAAAGAGCTGAGAGTTAGGCCTCCTGTGTGCCCCCAGAAGCCTTGCCAAGCAGGTGACACCCTCCTCTGTGGGGAGGACTGCAGCTCAGAGAGGGCATTGCAGAGCCTGAGGTCACACAGCAGGGGCTGGAAGGGACCCAGGGAGGACCCTCCCTCACACCTCCTTTGTGAGTCTTGATGGCTTTGCTGCTCCCCAGGCTACTCAAGGCTGACTACAGAGGGCATGGACTTTGGACAGAGGCCAGTCCACACAGGCTCTGTGCCACTGTGTGGAGAAGTAACTGGAGGTTGTAGGAACTGGGTCCTGCTGTGTAACAAATGTTCCCAAATTGTAGCCCTTAAGTGAGTGGGTGCTCACTGCCTCCACTCCAGACCCCGGAGCCTAGGTGCCTGACTCGGCAGCAGTGAGGGATGCAGTGAGAGGCCTGCTCTGTGCTCCTTCTTGAAGCTGCTGGCCATGGTGTTAGCAAACACAGGCTGCCAGTGGCGCCTGAGGACCCCTTCCCCTTATATTCTGCGCTGGATGGAGCTGGAGGCACCCCCTTCCATCCTTCCTTCTTGAAATACGGCCCCTACTGGCATGTTAAGGAGTGTGCCTGCCTTGGAGTGCCCTCTGCATAGGAGCACATGAGCCTCACAGATGAAGAAGCTCTTCTACTGCTCTGGGAGCTGCAAAATCAAGGAAGTGAGTAATTAGCTGCAGTAATTAAGTTTACCTCCTCCACTCAGGGTGCTGCCTGTTTGTTTTGAGGGTTGCACTTACTACCAAAATAACCCATTTCATTTGGTTATAATTTGGCTTTTCTCAGCTGGCACCTTAATTTAACCCAGCTCCTACGTAGGTACTGGCCTGGGGAAATTTAGAGGCCACTCCAAATGTTTGCTGAAAAGTTTCCCCAGGCTGATGACTGATGCTGAGCCCTGAAGTTAGCAAATTACATAGTGAAGAAGGACCAATAAACCAGGCAGGCACCCAAAGAGGGTCAGCCCCAGATCTGGGGAGGTTGCATCTTGGACTGGAGGAGTGAGAGACACATCTCTTATGGGCTACACCTGAGGTTGGGGAGACTAAGACGGTCTCCTCCCACTGCTGTAAGACCAAGGGGGAAAGGATCGAAGCTCAGCAAGGTCTTAGTTCTGGCTAAAGGCAAACCAGAGACGCCTGATAGACCGTGCTAACATCCTTCCGGTTACAGGTGGTAGATTTAGGACACACCCATCTGGCAAGTCCATTCCCAGGCAAAGGAGCTCCGAAAAGGGAAATACATGGTTTGTGTTTGTGTGCTTGTTTATTTTACAAGAAATGCCTGTGATAATTCACCTAAGACAGAAAGTGCTGGAGTACCTGATCTCAGAAAAAGTCTGAATGGCCGATATATACATGAAAAAATTTTCATCATCTTTAAACATCACAGAAATGCAAATTGAAATAATACTGAGGTTCCACCAAACTCCAGTAAAACCGGCCAGTATCAAAAACAAATACCGGTGAACTTGTGGAGAAAAAGAAACTCTTCTAAGTTGCTGGTAGGGCTATAAATTAGTACAACCACTATGGGAAGCAATATGGAGATTCCTTTAAAAATTGCAAATAGAGGTTCCATTTGACTGAGCATGCCTCTCCTAGGGATATTCTCAAAAGCTAAAGTCATCATACAGCAGTAATAGACACATACCCATGTTTATAGCAGCACAACTTGCAGTAACTAAATAGTAGAAGCAGCCAATATGTCCATCAACAGAGAAATGGTTAAAGAACATGTGGTATATTTATACAATGGAGTACTACTCTACCATAAAGATAAGAGTCATTGGTAGAAAAATGGCTACACCTTGAGATTATTATGCTTAGAGACATGAATCAGATGCAGAAAGTTAACTGGCTTTTTCTGTCATATGAGAAAACCAAAACATAAAAAAGTAAATGAACAAAATAAAAGGGAGTAAAGTAAAAGGGAAGAAAGGAAGACAGGTTTTGTGGAAAGGGAAAGAGAACGTATGTGGGGGTGCAGGGAACAGGGACTAGCTCAGGCCCTGGGTTTTTTCTGGGTCTTCCCACAGTGTACCTTGAGTCCTCACACTGTGGCCTTGGGCATTTCTGAGTTAAACGCAGTTCTGCTGACTTGCCTTGGCTGGGCCCTCAGCATGTCAGCCTTGAGAGCCCCTATCCTTATGGAACTGCATGGTAGAATGCCACATTTGTCTCTATTACTATATGAGTCTGGGTTTGTCTCCTATGAGGAGGCGACTAATGGGGGTGACTTGAGGAGCTTAAGGAAGCAGCTTTTAGGGGCAACTTGTGGCAGTCTATGGCAGTGACCTGTGGAGAGTAGCTTACCGATGCAACTCATGGAGGCAACTTGTGCCTGCTGTGGACTCCGCCGCACCTGAGTAAGGTGTGACTGGATTCCTGCAGTACCCCGCTTTCTCAGCAGGCTGACTAGGCCTGAACTGTGGCCCTGGGATGGCCCTTATGCCTGTCAGCAGGACCTGGCACAGCCCTGTATGTCCCTTTGACCCCCATGGAGAGTGTTAGTGAGGGGTAGCTGGCCACAGGTACTCAGTGGCCAGCCTCCACTCTCCTGGGTGCCAGCTCAGTTGGCCTCATGTGTCCAGGATGCCTGTTTGCTCCACTTAGTTCGGGAATCTTGAGGGGAAAGGGGTTCAGGCAGCAACAGGGAGCATGGTGGGTATTTTCCACCACCCTGCAGGCAGAGACAAAGCCACCCTCTTACTAAGCAGTGAAATAAGTGCAAGATAAACTGGAAACTGTAAGTGCCTGGCAGCAAGCCTGGGAGGACAGGGAAGCCCAAAAAAGAGCAAGAGTTCCATGGGAACACAGGCAGCCTTGATTCTGTGCTTGGGGTGCTGGAGCACGCAGCTGGCATTGCCGAGCAGCTAACCCTAGTCCCAGCTTCGTGCTGCAAACTCCTGGGCCTGCCCACCCAGCTGGCTGCATCCTGGGCCATGGAGGACACAGTAAGTGGCAGCTAAGGAGGCATTACTGTCGATGGCTCATGCAGCAGGGGCAGCCAAAGAGGAATCGCCGACCGCAGAACCACTGCTGTGCCCGGCGGACGGTAACACAAAAGGTCAAAACCCCATTTGGCAGCTGCAGCTGCCTGGGAGCAAAACCTGATGGGGCTCTGAACACAACAGAAATACTCTAGACAGAACTAATGGAGCTGGGCGAACAGTTCTGTCAGAGAGGGAAGGGGATGTGCCTTAAGGTGCCAGCTACCGGCTCCAATGTGGGCAATGAAAAAAAAAAAAGCCATCTATGGAGTTATAAACAGAGCCTGCCAGGCCACGGAGTAGGCATAACACAGTACAGTGTGCTCGGTGAGTGGTGGCAGCAGCAACAGCCACAGTGGAGGGTCCATTGAGCAAAAGCACCACAGGTGGGGACAAGGACCGAATGGCAGGGTCCTGAACCTGCAGAGTGACGCCTGAGGGATCTGTCACTACATATAAGGCAGCAAAAGCTCCGTGGGGCTGACTGAAGGCTACAGCGCTCCATGGCACAAGTGCTGAGCCATCAGCCCCGTGGACCTGGGGAGTTCATGCTACAGCTCTTTCCCCACTGGTCAAGAGGAGAACTAAAGGCCCCGTCTAAAACTAGATACACACAGATCCCACCCAAATGTTCCTCAGATGCCAGCACTGGCATGTGTGGAACTGAGTGTATGTTGATCTGGGAAACCCTAAAAAGTTAAAATTCCTGGTCTTCATAGGTGAACTGGCCCTTGATGGGGTAATCCATTCATGGATGACTTTCCCAAAGACTGGAGTGACCCAGATCACAACCCTTGTGAAAGAGGGTGTTTACTTAGAACTGCAAAGCATGCCAAACCCTAGCACCCTGCCAGCAGAGTTGCAGTGAGTGTTGGAACATGGAGTACCTTGTAGGCACCATAACAGGGCAGGTGTCTGTGCTGCAGGAGCCAAAGCAGTATGGGGAAGGGATGCTGCCAATACCGCCTGGTGTGTGGCATACAGACAGGTCAAGTCAAGGCTATTTCCCATGTGGATGGCAGTAGCTACTCAACCTGACACAGATGCCATCTGGTTTGAAGCCAGAGACATCAAAGCAGCCAGTGGGCTGAGCTCAGAGCTAAATAAATAGTTATAACAGAAAAAAATTATCCCTTGGGAATAGGCTGTGTGGTTTGTGACATATGAGTCACAGTGGTTAGTTGGGTACCATATTGGTTAGGGTTCTTAGGCAGAATTAACAGAAATTATAAATGAAGGGAATTTATTTGGAGGGCTTACAAGTCTGAGAAGAGAAAGAGCCCAAAATGGCAGCCTGCACGTGAGAGAGCTGGGGGGTCTGGCGGCTGTTTAGCATGAGGTGGAAGAGCACCCTCTTGAGACTGCTGTGTGTCTGCTGTGGGTTGCTGTTGTTCAGAAGGCAGTGGTGGAGACAAGGGCAAAGGCCGGAGCTTTCCCAGGAAAAGCTGCACCAAGCTTTCTTCTTCCCTCCCTTTTATTTAGTTCAAGCTACCGGTTGGGCAACCCACATCCATAGTGGATGCTCTTCCCCCATTTGCTGGCCTGTGAGTCACACACACGTGTGAACTCTACCCTGGGTGTTTTCTAATTTCTTCAACTTGACACAACCCCTCCAATAGTCACAGGCACTGTCCCATGTGGAGACAAGCTATGTGGGAAGACCTGTGGGACATGGAGCGCACAAAAGGAGGTAGCAGTGTATCATGTATCAGGGCACTGTGCCCTTAGTCCCGCCTACCGATGATGAGGCAGATGCTGTGGCTCACATCTGGTGGTCGGGACAAGGCCCCATACGAGGTGTGATAATGCTTTAAAAGCCTGGATTTGGGACCCAAACTGTATATTGCTACCAGCCCAGTAGCCATTTCTTTAGGACAGCCGAGACTTGCCTTTGCTGGTGACTTGACCTCTGTGTCTTCTCACCCTAAGGGCCTGACAACATGTTGGTAGACGGGACCCATGCAGGTGCTTCTGTGGTGACCCTGCACCTGGGGTGTGCCCTGACTGGCCCACCTTGGTGACTGCTGGCTGTATTGTCTACTGGCTGTATTGTCTAAACACTGGACTTGGTGCAACGGTGAGGTTGAAACATGCTGGAGTGTGGGCCAGGGACAGTATGGCAGTCACACACACTGTCTGAAACATGCCATCTGTGACAGCATGAACTGGGTCCTGGTCAGAGCCTCCTGTGCCTATATTGTTTTACTTATTGCTGTTGTAAAATATGGGTATAGTGCTTCCCCTGGCTCACCTGGAGAACCTTTCTGGAAGACAAAATTGCATAGATTGTGCAGTAAGAGACTCAATGGAGTGGGCTTAGGGAACGTGGAGTAATTAGGCTGTGGGTTTCCTTGGGCCTTCCTATGGCATAGCCAAAAATTCTTTTGCCACGGCCTGGAGGGCTTCTGTAGTAAACACAGTTATGTTGACTTGGATTGGCTGGGCAGCATCATGTCAGCCTTGAGGCCTCTTTCTTAGGTAACTGCTCAGCAGAATGTCACAGTGGTGGTTTTTTTTTAAAGCAAGCAACAATTTATTGAAAAACGAGAGAGAGAGAGAAAGAGAGAGAGAGAGAGAGAGGCTCTTGGCTGAAAAACCAAGAGGTGACTCAAGCAGGTTTTCATCTGAGACAGAAGAGAAAAAAAGGAAAGCTCTTGGTGAAGAAACCAAGAGGGTTGTATCAAATTTAAAAGCTTCTGCATGGCAAAGGAAATTATCAGGAGAGTGAAGAGAGAAACAACAGAATGAGGCAAAAGATTTTCACCACCTATACCTCAGATGGGAGGCTAATAATTAGCATATACAAGGAACTGAAGAAAAACAGACCCCTCAAATTCAAAGACCCAATTAAAAAATGGGCAATGGAAATGAATAGGCAGTTCTCTGATCAGGAAGTCCAAATGGCCAGTAAATACATGAAAAGATGTTCGACATCCTTAGCCATTAGAGAAATGCAAATCAAAACATCACTGAGTTCAATTCTCCAGCACCACATAAAGTTGGATGTGGTGTCACACAGCTGCAATCCTAGCACTTGGGAGGTTGATGCAGGAGGACTGCCATCAGTCCAAGGCCAGCGTGGGCTACAGAGCAAGATCTTGTCTCAAAAAAAAAAAAATCCCCAAACCAAAAAACCATTAGGCTTAAAATAGTTATAAATTTACAAAGGAAAAGTAAAGGTGTTTTTAGATTGTTAGGCTATTAACTAACTACAATAATACTTATTATTCAAGCAGATTAAATATTAACTGTGCCCGATTAACATGTTGGCTTTCAAGAAAACAAAACATTTTTGCTCTCAAAAAAATCCAAAATAATTGGCAAGTAAATTAAAAATTAAATTAATGCTTATAAATATTGCCATGATAGATGGTATGAAAAGGGCTCTGGCACAAAAGAAAAAATAATGAAAGGACAAGAGCTTATTTAAATGAGTGCTCTGTCAGAACGGACAACGGGGAGAAGAAAAGCCGTACAAGCAGGATAAAGGGCAGAAAGTCTTTGTAAGGAGTGCTATTGTTAGTACTGGCCAGGAAGTTACTTGAAGAGTCTAACTTAAAATCTGAGGGCATAGCTCAGTGATTAGAGCACCTGCCTAGGAAGCACAAAGTCCTGGATTCAATGGCCTTGTACCATGAGATAGCCGGGCGTGGTGGTGCACACCTATAATCCCAGCACTCGGGAGGCTGAGGCAAGAGGCTTGTTGTGAGTCCAAGGCCAGCCTGGGTTCATGGTGAGTTCAGGACCAGCCTGGGCTACAGAATGAGATTTTGTCTCAACAAATAAAAAAATTAAAAAAAAAAAATCTGGGCTCTGTTTCAAGGTCCAGCTTGTCTAGGGAATAGACCAACTTTCCAAGATCTCACCTGACTGACAAAAAAGGCCAAAGTCTCAAGGGCTTAGCATGGCAAAAAAAATAAAAATAAAAATTAAATTAAATTAAAAATTAAGACCTACGTAAGTCTAACAAGGCTGTTAACACCACCATTTTCCAACCTCCCTGCTCTCCAGTTTACATACTAAGCTTCCCCTACTCTGGGTGGGATGAAATCCTAATTCAGAGCCTGACCTGCTGTCACCTGATACGTTTCCATTTTCGCCTGCATCGGTCATCTTCAGGCCTTGGGTCTATGTGGCGGGCTCTGCTGACCTTCTCACTGGACGTCATAACAAGAAGGCACAGTGGGAGAGAAAAGGCCTGGAATTCATTTCTGGATTGTCTCATTTCTCATTGATCTCTCAGAAGTTCCTGTGACCAAGAATGTATATTAGGGGTCACATCATTGCCTGGCATCTAAACAATGCTGCAGTCCAGCGCCCAGTCAGGGCTGCATGGAAGAGCCTGACCCTCATGACCCTTTGACCCGTGGTGTTACATAACAATACCTGAGTCACTAGGTACTAAATTTAAGCTGTCATGGCTCCTACAGTTTCAAAACTGAGTATTAAATGTTTGCAAGAGGTAACTAATATACACAGAGGTTCAGGTTTGCTTTCTTAAATGTATTCAATACTAAAACGGTATGCCTAATTAGGTTGGCTAGGGTTAAGGGGTTGCATGATTTTTAAAGAAAAGCTTAAAGTGTAACACACTGATGTAAAGCCAAGGGCTCACCATCTCTCTGTGTGGTTTTCTTGAGATACTGGGTTTTAATAGAGGTTACAAACAACCTGAGCTTTGAGAGACTTAAAATATGTTTAAACATTGTCTTGTCATAGAACTGTTTCAATGATCTGGTTTTAACTGACTAAATGATAAATTATAACAGCATATTTACATAAATATTGGAGATTATATATATATATATATATATATATATATATATATATATATGTGATTGAAGACAAAGTTTACAGTGAGTTTGAACTTTACCCAGTTTAATGAGTGTGCAGTGGCCACTGTCTGCTCCCTTTCATGCAGAATACCTTGCACTTGAACCTTCATCTCTGCTCTTTGAAAAATTGGGAAGGGGCTGGAAGACTGGCACAGAGGTTAAAGCATTTGTCTTGCAAGCACAAGGCCGTGAGTTTGATTCCCCAGCACCAAATAAATCTGGGTGTGGTGATGTGCACCTGTACTTCCAGTACTTGGGAAGCTGAGGCAGAAGGATTGCTGTGAGTCCAAGGCCAGCCTGGCTATGAAATGAATTCAGGACCAGCCTGGGCTACACAACAAGATCCTGTCTCAAAAAAAAAAAAATGAAATTGTGAACTATATTTATTTCCTGGCTTTGACTAGATGAACGTTTTTGTATACCTGAGATGCACTCTTGAATATGTATTTGGCAGTAGATCTTGTTAGGACAGGAAGAACATGCTGTGTAAATGTTAATCAGTGTGTGAACAGCTGGCATAGAGGGTGACCATGATGCTGCACATGCTGGTGCTGGTGCTGGCTGCCGTACCAGAACCGTTCCAGCAACCCCTGATAAGGACTTAACTCTGCAGTCCATGTGACTGTTCCAGGCTGCTTACTAACTCAGCACTTCCTGACTACCTCGAAAGGACCTTCCAGGTGACCCGATGTCCTAATGACATGCATGATGCCAGTGCTTTCTGAATGGGAGGCACCAAGGCACTACTGTGTGAAGCTTTGTAATAACTGAAGTAGGCAGCCTAATTTGTGGCAGAGAGAAGCAGAGAAGAGGAAGTATGAAGCGTGAGTTTGCTCCCAGCTGCCCTAGTGATTTCTTCAATTTGTGACTGGAGTTGTGCTGGGCAGAAGAGCTCAGGCCCCACAGGCTTAGGTGGGCTCAGTAACAATGTTCTCTAGGTAAAAAGGCCTAAAGCTATTCTGGAATTCTTGTTTGTATATAGTGCTACTAAAAATGTAAATTTGTTGGATATGAGGTTACAAGATGGTAACTACAACTGAGGCATAGAGTCTAAGCTTCAAAGATACAGATTAAAATTTTTAAAAATTAGTCACATGAAGAATGTATCTGTAAGCAGATATTTCTTGTTTAAAAATCAGTATTATAAAACCAGATAAAAATGTAGGTGGATGGTCCAGTGCCTTAGTTACTTACTCATTGCTGGGACAAAGTACCCAACATCCACAATGTAAGTGAGAAAAGATTTATTTAACTCAGTTTTGTAGAGTCTCAGTCCATTCATAAACAGTTGGAGATGGTGGAAGCACATGGCAGAGGTCTAGTCAGAGAAATGCTCTTCACAGCATGGCAGACAGAAAGCCAAGGAGCAAGGAGCCCTGTGGGTGTCTGAACTCTCAGGCAAGGCCAGAGCTTTCCCAGGAAGAAACTGTACCAATGCTTCTTTCTTCCTTTCTTTACTTGTTCAAGCTTCCAATTGGGCCTCCTAAATCAAGGGTGAGTGCCTCTCTCTCTCTCTCTCTCTCGTTCTCTTCCTGGCTCACAAGTCAACAATACACACCTGAAAGCTCTGCCCTGAGTGTCCCCCAACCTCAACAAATTGACACAACCCTTCCAGGTCCAGGCCAAGGCATCCACCCCTTCCAGCCAGACCCTATCTCTCAACAGCACACGGTTCCACAGTTTCCACTACACCCAATGCATGAGGCTTTTGGGGGACACTCCAGATCCAAACCATAGCATCCTGATCAAAGTTGTCATCACTGTTGTCATGTTGGAAGGCTAGAATATTATTTGTATTTTGCATTTTTCTTGCAAAAGCTTTGTAACAAACAAAAGGTTGCCATGGCAGGCCATCAACTACAGAACACATAAAATGATGTGAACCAGAATTAACAAAAGAGGTAAGAATTCTCTGGTCACACTTCATGTTTCAGAGACTTTTGATGTTTAATTTTGTGAGGCATAGAAGTTTACAGTGTTAAAAATGAAGTATCTAGCTCTGAGTGGGAAAACACTAGCAGCAGGCAGCTTTCAGGGATGAGGAAGGTCTAAGGGTCTAAACACACAGATATGGGGGAACAGGTGCGCCAACATGCACTTGGGCAGGATGTGTCTTACAGCTGGTGGTGAGCAGTAGGGGAGTTTACTAATACTCAACATAGAAGCGCAACACTATCCAGACAAAATTACACTACTAAGGAGAATTCTACAAGAATGGAGCTGTGGGGAAAAAGCCCCGAAGTCTCCATTCTGGACTGTCTCTTTCACCTGAACTTTGAGGAGACTCTGTGAGTTAAAATGTGCCCTGATGTTTTGATTTGCATTTCTTTAATGGTTAAAGATGTTGAACATCTCTTTATATATTTGCAGTCCACTTGAATTTCTTTGTCTGGGAACTGCCTATTCATTTCAGTTACCCTCTTTTTAAAAGGGTCTTTGGTTTTAAGGGATATGTTTTTCTTCAGTTCCTTGTATATTCTACTTATTAGCCTCCTGTCTGAGGTGTAGGTGGTAAAATTTTTTTCTTATTCTACTGGTTCTCTCTTCACTCTGTTGATAATTTCTTTTGCCATGGAGAAACTTAATTTAATAGAATACCATGTATTGATTCTGGGGATTATTTCTTTTGCATCAGATGTTCTACTAAGAAAGTCCTCACCCATGCCTACATCTTCTAGAATTTCACCTATTTCATCCTCCAGAAGGTTCAGCACTTCCATTTTAGTATCTATTTCTTTGATCCACTTCGATTTGATTTTGGTACATGGTGATTAGGTGTGTGTCTAGATTCATTCTTCTGTGTGTGGATAACCAATTCTTCCAGCACCATTTGTTGAAAAGGCTATCATTTTTTTCCAGTGTACCTTTTTGGCCCTTTTGTCAAAAATCAGGTAGCTGAGGGTACTTGATCTGCATCCTCAGTTCTGCTCCATTGGTTAACCTGTCAGGTTTTGTGCCAGTAACATGTAGTTTTTAAAAATCATTGTTGCTTTGTAATATGGCTTAATATCTGAAATTATAAACATACCTGCTTGTCTTGTTACTTAACATTGCTTTGGGTATTCTGGGTCTTTTTTGGTTCCATAT